>JANKKB010001465.1:39060-50455 GCA_026225775.1 Bursera palmeri
GACCCCCATAAACAAGGAACTTGTTCCGCAAAAAATGTTGCTCATGTCAAGTATCATGATTCAGGGTCTGTGTTCCTGTTACTCAGGCTACCTTGGCATTGTTGGCTGACAGATCTTTCCGAAGCCAGAAGTTAACAAGGAAAGAATCTAGGATGATCTACACAAAATGTGAAAGTCAGAAACAATGAAGTTTTGTAGGATGAGAACAAGAATGAACTAACCTGAAACAAATGTGCAGCAACACAAGGAAGAACCAGCAGGCCAGTTTCTCCAAATGCACCACCAAGTTGCTCCACAACTGCAACCATCACCGGGAGAGTTTTCTACGAAAGGACCAAGCAATAAAAGACTCAACTTCAAGTCCAAAAGAATGAAGTACAGCAAGAAATATTTTTTAATTAGATGACAAATAAAAATATTTTCAAAAACATTTTCATCTTGTATGCTTATTTTTCTAGCGGTTATGCAACATAATCTCACTTTGAGGATAAATATCATTCATATTTGAATATTATGACTGTATTGATTGAGATCGAATATTCAGCTCATGTAACCTGGCTTGCAACCAGTATAACTGCACTGGCATTCTCTCTCTTGGCAAAAACTGATTGTCGATCACCAGAGACAGCTGAGAGGCTCCGTAAAGCAATAATATTGAAAGCCAACAAGATAAAATGCAGAAGTCTGCAATACAAGAAAAGTCCTTCTCTCAGTTGATGTTCATCCTATAAAGTCCAGGAAAGATAACACAGCAAGCAAGTGAATATTCATGAAAACTTTTCAACCCAGCCCCTTTGGCTTGATGCAAAAAAAAAAAAAAAACAAAAAAACAAAAAAAATCATTGAACTATTC
Organism: Bursera palmeri; assembly: GCA_026225775.1. Lineage (NCBI taxonomy): Eukaryota > Viridiplantae > Streptophyta > Magnoliopsida > Sapindales > Burseraceae > Bursera > Bursera palmeri. The sequence goes on from JANKKB010001465.1 coordinate 39,914, forward strand.
AAACAGCTTGATCAATGTCTGACATGGCATACTAAGAAATGAGGACAGAGGTGCAAAATATCACATTGTTAAAGCTTATTCATAAATGACACTAATTCCTATATCAATTCTAAGCCTAAAAATTATCAACTAGCATCTAGAACTATAGTATTCCAAACCTTGAGGGGGTATCCCCATAATACAAAAGGTTAAATTTCCTTAAAATCAAATTTTTCCAATTCAGAATCTAAAAGGGTTCTAAAACATCATCCAGAAGGTGTCTACAAAAATTTAAGTTGAAGATTGTATGGTTCAAATAGCCAATGTAGAGCAYTGAAAAAGTAAACATCATCAGTTTAGTTGCGGTGGCACCCTGTAATCCAGTCAGTGTTGACAAGATCATCATGTCAACCGTAAACAACAAAATTATGATGGTTGCTAGTTGCCAGTATTTAGTCCAAAAATGGAGTTCACAAGAGTGATTCCGTTTTCATGACAGCTTGAAATTACCATTGACATGGAATATTAGAAACAAAATCTTTGTAAAATATCAATACTAAATAATCATACAATGGCACAAATTAAATGCAAGGATCCTAATAGTGAAGAACATACATTCCCATTCCAATAGCTAGAAGAAAAACTGTAGGCTTAACCAGTAACAGCAATGACCTTGACCTGCTCACTTGTATCCAAGGCACCTGTACACATCATCGTTTTAGAAAATGATTTTTTTTAATTATCTGATAAGAGAGCATAATTTAATACAACACATAAGTCTACCCTAATTATATACCTAAAATCATGTTGGCTTCTATAAGAACTATTTCTGAAGATATACTTTTTCCAAATAATATGCAACATCAAGCATTCAGGAGATTTGCATATTAAAATGACATTAGGAAGGTTTAACACCAAATTATTCAAAATATTTTGAAGGAAAAGAAAATTTTGAAGATTCCGTGCAATATGAAACACAATACTATGGGCAAAAATTCAAAAATAATTGAAGAAAATATTAAAAAAAAAAAAGAAAAAACTATTAAATATTGCCACTACAGTAAGTATAAAGAAACTATTAATTCAGCTCCACTTTTCCATATAACAATATGAATTAAGTTTCCTTATGAACCATCAATTTGCTTAGAACCTTTCAACATACTCATGCACAAAATTTTCCTTTGTATTCATTTCTGGTAATAAAATACTGAACCTAGTTCCATATCTATTTAAGATTTTAAAAGGTAAAACTAGTGTCTAGTCCATCCATGAGCTTTTAATTTGAACAATAGGCAAGGAGAAGGCCCTAACTACCAAAGAGTCATCCACCAAAAATCTAAGGACCACATCAAGCTCTCAAAAGCCTAAAGAAACTCTCAATGTCTTATTTATTTATTTGAGTTGTACACTTCCAAGAAAACAAAATCTTTTCAGTGTAATCATGTGGCTGACAACAAAGAAGTTTCATAGAACTATTAGGAAGGTTAACTTCATGTAGCATGATACTATAGACCAAAAATTCCTCAAAAACTATTTAAATAATGCCAAAAATGATAGATCTCGACAGTGGAGTAAAGACTTGAACAGTCAACCCAACATTTACAATGAAAAACAAGCACTTTATTACAATGTTGGAACAGATGCAAAGTTATTATTATTATGGTAAACTTTGATAATAAACTAGTAAAAAAAAAGTAAATAAATAAAGCCAAGGTAAAAGACTAACCAAAGAGAGGGCGATTGCACTGATTTTCGAGAAAATTTTGCGGTTTTGATCAACAAATTCTGCCAAATCTGCTGTGGACATGTACTGAAGGATAAATGCCATAACTCCCATATAACAAATCAAAAAATATTTAGAAAAGGATTTTCGCTTGGGAGTAGGGGGACAGCAGCAACAAAATTTTAAGACAGAAAGAAGAAAAAGAGACCCACCTCTGAAGGATTCTCGTAAGACCTGTAGGTTAGAAATGTGAGCTATCATTTGAAACACAAACACCACAGGGAGTATATAAAACATCGATGTGTAAATATTAGAACATTTGTTGAGTAACATAATGCATGTTTGTATCAACTAAATTTCAACTTTCAGGCCATAAAATCGTTTCCTGCATGGTGGTAGGATGAAAATGGACTTGTGAGCCAACCCTAAGAAGTTGACATGACTTTTTTCTTCATGCATGTGGCACAAATGTCTATATTCTGAACAAACGGTTAGAGTTTTCAAATTTGTATCTAGTGCAATGGTAATCATCTACAACAATGTACATGTGACTCAAGGTAAAAGGACTAGACTTTCTTCAGTTTGTGATAATCTGATGCAGAATGTAATGGGGAATTGAGGGAGATTTAGATAGAAAATTAAAGCCAAGAAGAAGAAATTGCCAACAAGAAGAAAAACAAGAGAGGAAAATAGCCAAACGTAGGCTGCCAAAATATTTCTTATTCTCAAAATTCTAGTCTATCTAACACTATGATGAATGCCCCTTTTTATAGTGGCCAAAACCCTAAAAACTAGTAAAATAAACATTAATTTGGAACCAAACTATTACTTAATAAAAATCTTAATATAAATCAAAATCCCAAAACTTCCTAATATAAAACTGATTTATTAAGTTTCCCCCATTATAATCTTATACTCCAACTTTCAATAGTGTTCACAAACCATGGCATTAGCAAGCCAATATAAAGTAAACTAAGAGATACATTTTCTGGAATCTATATATACATATGTGTATATATATATATATAATATATATATGTGTATATATATATGTGTGTATATATATATATATGTGTATATATATATATATATGCACATATATTGTCAAACATCTCAAATATGCACGAATGGCTTCTTAGTGATATGCCAACTCTTCAACTGGTCCTTGTTGCTTTAAGTTATTACCGAGTTATGTTAGCCTGGTTTTACATCCATAGGTGGCTGCAGATATTATATAATTCTCTCTCTCTCTCTCTCTCCATGCCCCCCACCCCCACAAAAATGAGTCCCACTGTAATCCCTAAAAGCACAGAAATGTTCTTCTTTGAAATTTTTAATGAAGACACTGGAGATATCACCTTGCCCAAAATTAGAGGGACTAAAAGAGTGAGAACAAGACTTCTGAACAGCTGCTTCGTTGGAACAGAAACACCAACTCCAGAGGCTATGAATCTTGAGATGGAAAATGGAATCTGAAAAGCAAGACCACGTTACACTATGCTCATGATTGACCACAAATTTGAATCTCATCTTATCAAGAAGAACTGAAGCAAATGCATTCTATACATCAAACAAACCAATAATTAACATAAATGTGCCTGAGGAAGTGAAAGGTATAAGGAAAAACAGCAAGAAAGCAAATTACATCACAAGGAAAATAACAATATGCTTAATGGAATTCACATGCAAATAAAATTTGCATGGATTTCCATATCAAAGAAATATAAAGAATGGCGTGCCTTGTACAAGAGCACCACCAATTTAAATGATTAAAAAATCTGCTTCTTTTGGTAGTCAGCTATATCTAGAGATCAGTTTTATCACAAGTATATTCATTGCACTGGAGATTTTTAGATGAGAAAAACATAATCCACAGACCACAAAGAATTAAAAATAAAAAATAAAAAATTCACCTAGCACAAATCCTTAAATAGTTCACATATATGCAATGTCATTCCCAGGAAAAAAATATTCTTCACTTATTGTATATCAGAATCCTCAAATAGTTCACATATACAAAATGTAACTTACAATCAAAATTCCCAGCAGATTGGACATTACTGTCATTGCAAGCGCAAGGGCAGAATTTCCTCCAGCAAGCTGCATTTGAGAATTCAAACCAACTATTGAACTAAAAAACATAAAGCTGCACAGCAATGCAACTAAAGCAACTAATAAAGTAATTTACATTAGTAAGAGCTACTCCACTTGATAATGTTGTTGGCATACAGCTAAATATAGCCAGTCCTGTAGGCAACATAAAAACTAACGGGTTTCAAAATTGAGCTCAGAATACAATAAAAAAGAAAATAAAAAAGGACCACAGCAGGGTTAATCTTCTTGTGGAGTTAAAGAGAAAAAAAAATTAAAGATTAAAAAAAATAGAAAGAAAGAAAATCCCAAAAATTAACTATCTAGCAATTCTCAACGCCCCAATTTTTTATTTTTTATTTTCATTTATTTATTTATTTACCTTGCCAGGAAACAATATGCCAACTTTAATTATCATGAACTATCCTAAAAAGCAAATAAAAATAGAAGTACAGAGCCACATCCAATCCTTTCTATTTGAACATTAAGAAGGTGTTGTATGTCATATACTAGCTCAGACACAAAGGGATCCATGAAAATTTATCAAGTTATTCAGCAGTTCGAAATCATAACGAACTAGTGCTAAATAAAGAAGTTCAATTACCACACCTGTAACAAATTCTTGAGGCCAGAGCTGAATTTGCAATATTAGCTTTGAGAAGTATGGGGTAAGCAGTAGAATTGAGCACTGCATATATAAGAGTAAAGCAATTAAACATGTGTGTCAGCATAAATGGGATAGTAGTGCAACAGAGTCACATGAATAGCTAAATGCTTAAGATGATTCTAGAAGGAAAGAATGAGGCAACAATAAAAAAGAAACAAGTACGAGCATAGCAGGGAATAATAATAATAATAATACAGTGTCACCAACGGCAATCAACAGTAGATGAAGAACTATTTCATTCTTGAATTTAGCAGGCAAAGATTACTTCATTCACGTATTGAAAGCAATTTACAGCCTTCAAGCTGGTACAAGATATTCAAATTCAGTTTATACGTCTATCACAATCCCAAACCCAAACCAAAACATGAAATGAGGAAATTGAAACAGAAAAGAAATAATGTGTAGAATGAACCTACAAAATGCATAATGGCACATAAGATTGAAGGTCATACTAGCCCAAAAATTCCTGCAGGCCATGCTTCCGCAGCGGCACCAATATCTCCACTACGCAATGTCAAACCTATATCAGGGAGAAAGACAAATGCAACTATGGGAATCACAAAACCATATACATATTACGCTTGGGAGCACTTGTGACACCAGTAAAAGCAATTTCAAATGGTTAAAAGCGCTTTTGCGGTCTTCAATTGGCATTTTGCTGTAACGCTTTTTAAGGTTATAAGGAACAGTTAAGATTTAAGAAGCACTTGATAGACACTTTAAAAATTAATCAGTTTTTAGATAACAAAAGCAGTTAAAGTGCTCTTCTGGAACGTGCTTTAATTTTATTTTTAGAAATCACTTTTACTCGGAAGCACTCCAAACGCTACCTTAGAATGAATGAATATAAAAGCCTTACCTGAGACAATGAAAATCACAAATGTGCTAACTTTTGATAGATGATATTTATCAGCCAGACAGCCTAGAGTAGGGTTTGCAAATCCTACTGCTACTCCAACGAGAAGAGCTGCACATAACAATAATTTCCATTCTTAATCAAATGATAGGTGCTTTTCCATTATGAACAAAAAAAAAAAAAGGTTTTTGAATTAAGAAACACTTAAAATACTTACTGAAAAAAGCATTTCATAATGTAAAAGCAATTTTTAAAGTAAAATTTGTAGTGTTTGACTAACATAGACGACAAAAATTACCTAAAGGAAGAAAATTATCGGAGGCGAAATTCAACAATGGTTTCACCCAATTGGACCTCTTTGAAGAACCTGAAACCTGATCGGAGGGTTGACAAGCTTTGATGATGGGTCTTGAAATTGAGCGGCTACGATTTACAGTGAGGGAGCGCCTGAGGAGAAGCGAAATATTCGCAGGGAAATTTGAGTTCCGGTGGGAAAACGACGGCTTTCTTGCTGGTTGAGTTGTGAAAATTAGGGTTTGGAGTGTTCCCGCCATTGGAGTGTAACCAAACACGATGACGGTAAAATTCCAGAGTTCAAAACCGTAATATCGCCGCGATTTAATCAAAGAAAGAATACCTTGTACATCCGTGATCGATGAAAGTGACAAGTTATATTCATAATTACATAAATAAGTCCAAAATAGAAATTAAATCATCTATTTGTTTTTTATGTAATTTCTTAAATATGAGGTACCATAGATAAAACTCTAAATGAAATTCTAAAATTAGAAAAAAGTTATTAAATATTTTATTATTTTATAAAATAATAAAATATATTCATTTTAATCATGACTTATGTGACTCTGGGATGTTTTTTATATTAAATATATTGTTTTATCATCAAATATTTAAAACTAATTTTTTTAAAAAAATTATTAAATAATGAAATTCAATTTAAGCAAATATCAAAGTTAACCAAAGAAAAAATGACTGGTGTGTAAGGGTCTAAACGTCTAATTCTGAAATAAGAGGGCTCAAAATTAACCAAACTAGAGGGGTGGGTAGACATTTGCCCAAATTAACCTTCAAACAGGATTTTGGCGGGAAGATATGTAATGCCTATATACTAAACAAAATAAAAAAATAATACAGAATTTAAAAAAATAAAATAAAATAAATATATTAAGCATGTTTTTTCAAAATTCAAGAAATTATCGGTAGAACATATTTCCAGTATTCTCAAAGTCAATAGAAGTTTATCCAACAGTATAAAATAAAAATAAGCAATTGACTTTTAATAAAAAAATTCGTCTCATCCTACACAACAAGACAATCCACCAGAATCAGAAGAGGAGAGTTGTGAGATGAGAGAAACCAGTGTTACCCTCTTCAAGATATGTTATTTCCAACCCAAAGAAACCAAAAGAAGTACGTACAGAATCATTTGGTTTTGATAGATGGGTAAATTTACAATTAATTGATGATATCAAGTCAAGTAAATGATATTCATGATAGAGGGTCTTTTACGAAACCTTAGCCTCTAGGTTAAGCTAATCTTTTTGGTTCCAGGCGGTACAACCATCCCCATTAGATGCATAGAGATGTTTTTATCCATGGATTATCCGTAGATGAGGAAGGTAGAATTACATTATATTGTTGAGTAGGAGTCCATAAGATAAAGATTTCCATATGATAATAAAATAATAGTCCAAATTGTTCTATGCTGAGTTGAGATGTTTATTTTTATTTATTTATTTTTTAAATGATACTGGTTAATTAATATATATAGTCACTTTTCGTTGAAATATGCTTGTAATTGAGTGCTAATGTGAGAACCGCTAGAACACAACCAACCTACAGGTAGACTTATGGCAGAGGGATGAGTGAGCTTTTCGTTTCGAGATCAGAGGGATGGCCGTTCAGGCTAGACGAGATTGCCACTATTTCAACCTAGTTTCGCCTATAACCTTTGAGCTCATGATAGGAGTTCATTGCTGAAGAGAGAGACGTACAACATTTACCAAATAAGAGTTTAGGTGAATAAAAAAATAAAAAGTTTTGGGGATTAAATAGCCTGTACCCATAGAACATTTGCCGTTACAAAAGTAATTAGTATTTTTGGCATTAAAAAATATTTTTGGCTGACCAGATTTGCTGATACAATAGTGATGGCGCAAGGGCAGAAAATCCTCCTCAGCCAAATGAAACAAAGCTGAGAAGAAAAGACTCGAAATGAAACAAAGTTGAGAAGAAAAGACTAGAAGTGGGGAAGGCTGATAGAGAGGCTGAAGGAGCAAAGACAAAAAGAACAGGAAGGTGCTCGAGTTGCATTAGAGAATATGGGAAAAGGTGTGGCGTGGAATCATGCTCTAGACTTTATGCATGAAATTGAGAAGCTTATTGGTATTCAATATGATGTGGATAAAACACCATTTTCTTGTGATCGGTTTGTTTGATGAGTATTTATTTCTTTAGAAGCTTCCTTCTGCGAAATAGTGCTGCCCGTTGTGCCTTAGTACAAAAGCTGTGGAGTTTGTTATGCAAAGGGTCGTGCGAAGGTCTAGGAAGATTTGTGGAAGAGGCTGAGAGAATGTCTGAGCGATTTGGGTAGAAAGAAAGCTCCTGTTAGTATTTTCTCTGGGAATCTTTTCTCTGAAAACAATCTTGTAACCATCTCATTTTCATAGTGGATGGTTGATCATCACCGGCAACTGGATGTAGGATGGCACATTGTGGTCAGAACTAGTATAAATTTTCTGTGCTCTTCTCTTATTATCTTTCTGTGTTTTTTTTTTTTTTTTGGTTGACCTTGCTGTTTGCTGCTCTAGTTTTGAAGATCCTACTNTTTTTATCTTTCTGTGTTTTTTTTTTTTTTTTGGTTGACCTTGCTGTTTGCTGCTCTAGTTTTGAAGATCCTACTATTTGTTTGTCCTTCTTGCTATTCTTCACCCAAAAAAAAAAAAAAAAAATCATCACAAATATTAAAACTGGAAACAGTGCGTTTCGTGTGCTCTCATGCTTTCTCTGATCTCGAAAAAACTCTCCTGATGGTTAGGGTTTCAATACATGGACAATTGAAACATACAATAAAAATGATCTGAACCGGAACTCCTATTACTGGAGGCCAGTAATAACGACAAAAGCATAATTTTACATAATATAATTCCAAATGGATTTGGACAAAGGAGAGATGACATTCCTTCAGAACACCAAAACTATGCATCATCTCTAGCCAATCAACTAGGGTGAAAACTAACGCAAGCACCAGAAAAAAAAACGCGTAAAAGTTCACTGGTTACCACTCAAAACTATAAGTAAAATTTTACCACTTAAAAACTATTTTGTAGCATTTTATTTTAAAAAAGCTATAGAAAATGTACATTTCACAGCATTTCTTATAAAAATACTACAAAACAATGCTACGAAAAGTAAAACTTGTTGTAGTGTGTGAATTTTGTAGTTTGTGCTTTTGCAAACTGCAAGCAATGAAATACTTTGTCATTCCACCAGAACAAGTTCTTGAAGCTAGAATTAATGCAGGAATTTCTCAACAGTCGACTAGTAAGGTGTCATAGGGAGCACTGGAAATCTGCTGAAAGCCAACGATCTAAATAGTCTAAATCAATCAGCACGTTCTAGTAAAAAAGGTGTTAAAAAAAAAATTATGCTAAGAGATGACATAGCAAACCTGTGAGTACAGTTACAGATTCTGTCCCGATAATTATTTTTTATCAAATACTCATGTCCCCTACCGCTTCATTAGGCTGATACCCAGTACCAGAAACTACCAAGTGTCTATAATTTTTCAAACAGTAGCAGGAAATAATTTCAAATATTCAAAAAATACATTTCAACATCAGACATAAAAATGCTGCCTTGTGAAGTCACACTTGTTCCTTCTTCTCTTCCTCTCGAGACAATCAGTTTCATCTTGTATGTATTTATCTTCTTAATCTCAATGTACATTAGCTTGGAGACTCTCAAGAAGAGCTACAATCAATTGACACGTAAAAGTCTGTCCAATCATGCATTGAGAGTTCAGGATTGGGTTGTCTTGAGAGATGCTAAAACTTTTGGGAGTCCAATAGGTTGAAACATCAACTAAGTGGACTTTGATTATGGTCATCGTATTATCAAGGCCATCAACTCTTATACTTTCTCAAACGAAGTTGAATTTTTGTGCCCTGTAACAATACCACAGTGATCTCTACGGACTTTGTAGAAAGTTTTCACCAAATCAATTGAATTCAGGTTCACTCTTGCTTCATAATCTGCCCCACGAGGTGGAGTATCCCCGGTTCAGCATCCCTCAAGACTTCTCGGGTTAACTTGTAATTTCAGTACAACATAGGGGTTGCAATAAATTTCAAATATTTATTATTTTCATGAAAATCGTTAATTAAAAACAAAGTCATCAGAATTATTAGTTTCAAAAAACCTCAAAACTTACTTTTTTTTTTTCTAAACCCCTTGCAAGGCATAAAACTGAGATGGTATGTTAGTATCCACACAGCAGAAAAGAAAAAAAAAATGGCAGCGATAACACTAACTCGTCTGCAACTCCTTCGCTCTACTTCTCCCATCCTCATCAGACCCTCCATTCATCTATCAAAAGTCCGTCACCACCATTCACTCTCTTCCCATCGCTATTCTCCACGTGTCCTCCGCAATTTCACCACCACCACAACAACAACAAGGACAATAACTCCTCATTGCTCCAGCTCTGACCCGATTCCAACCCAGTGTTCTTCTTCATCGAGTGGGTCGATAGTTGGGGATCTTCTGGACTACCTTAACGAGTCTTGGACGCCGTTCCATGCTACCGGTAATTGAAAGCCGTTCTTTTTTTTTTTTTTCCTGTGCTAGGAATTCAAGTTTGTTTCTTGTATTTGGAAATGTTCAGAATTCGGGATTTTGATTGCTTTTCTATCTTTCGTTTGCAGCTGAGGCAAAAAGACAACTGATTGCTGCTGGATTTGATTTATTAAATGAGAATGATGAGTGGGAACTCAAGCCTGGTGGACGATATTTCTTCACGAGGAATATGTCTTGTTTGGTTGCTTTTGCCGTGGGAGAAAAGTGAGTGCAAAATTTATATATCTTTAAACTAATACAAGCTTCCTTTTCTTGTGAAATAGCTTTCACATAGGTTAAAGTGTTTCTATATTTATGTTGTAGTTTTGGACTGAGATAGATAAAAGTGCTTTTAGATTTTTTTTTTTTTTT
>JANKKB010001468.1:0-45419 GCA_026225775.1 Bursera palmeri
CCCCCCCCCCCCCCCAAAACGAGGGAACCAAACACGTTCAGTCCCAAAAAAAAAACACATCAGAATCAATAGAACGACGACGTTATCCATGGAATAAGAGTTAGATCTGGTGAGAATTGAGACCTGGAGAGACTTTGAGACTACTGCTTCTATGTCTTCTTCTTGACAAACCATTTGAAGCCGTCAAAGTAACCCTTTTTCTTCCTCTCTGTTTCTGTCCGTCTTTCTTTCGATGGAGAAGAAGTGAAATGCGTCTGGAACAAATGAGAAGAGAAGGGGTGAAAAGCATAGAGGGTAAAAACGGGATTTTATTAATTTAAAAAAAAAATCTGTGATAACGTTTGTTAAAAAATTGGGAAATAAATGCTTGTTTATAAAAAGATTGGGGTTAAATTTTCCATAAAATCTATCTGGGGATTCAGACTTATACCCCTTTTATCACCTGTTTAGAAGCACCATTTGGCGCCCAAATTGATTTTGAAGTTTTAATTTTTGTAATTGATGATAAAATAATAATAATAATTAGATGTAAAGTACATTGAAAAGATGAATACGATTTTGTTTGATAAACATTGTGCTAAAAAAATTTAATGAAAAAGCATTATGTAGAGGAATTTATTCAAGTAAAATATTTTGATTATTTTTCTAAAATCTTAAATTTTTGTAGAAATCCTACTTGGAATACCCTTGTCTCCCACATTCTCATTGCCCCTGAACACCTAGACAATTGAACTGAATATTACCAATGGTTTGATTATTATTCCTCATTTTCACTTCCTAGCAATTAAACAATATAATATTTCAAAATTCTCAAAACATTATCACAAAATTTGGCTATCAGATCTGTAATCAGATGGTAAAATATAGTTATACTGTAACAAACAAATTAATGTTTAAATCCTAATTAGATAGTAATTAGAAAGCTAATCTTTGTACGAGCACACCTACTCTCAACAAAATGCAGCAAGCAAAAATATATACCTTTGCTTAATGATGCAGACAGTCAACCAAAAGATCAAAAAATAAACAATTGTTTTCTTAAAATTGGCAATTTTTATAGCGTATTAACTGACATGAACAACCTTTCAATCATCTCAATACAAGTTTGGCATCGCAATCTATAAACGTTCTACATATTCATCAATAGGCCTTCTTCTCACTGTCTCTCTCTTTCTTGAATTTGTAGTGTTGAAAAAGAATAAGCTGATTTATTAGCAGGACCAAGGCTTCGATTTAACTTGCACAAGTTGAATCAACAGGTATTTCAGGCCAAAAAAATTCAAGAGTTCCTGTCAGTTTGTATGCCGGAGGACTGATAGGTTCTTTGCATTTACAATAACATCTGAGCATTTAATCCTGTCAGGAGCATCAAAGATAGTTTAGTTTAATCAGCATTTGATTTAATGCATTTGACTCAAAATCACAACTATCCACTAATACGAACCCTATTTTGATCTTCTTTCAACCAACTTCGATCCAGATTTAACACGACTAGAGTTGGCAGTGTTGGAAGTGTTTCCCTCTTCTAATTCTTGTATTACTTGCTTTAAGCTCTCTACAATCTGAGTCATTGTTGGCCGTTCTTCAGGAGTCTTCTTCAGGCAGTTGTCTGCCAATTTAGCAATTTTTCTAGCTGTACTAATAGAATAATTGTTTCTGAGACGTGGGTCTATTATCATGCTGAACTTTTTACCATCTGCTGGGAATTGCTTCACCCAGTCCAGAAGCTTCTGTTCTACTGTTGGCCGATTTCTTTCCAATGTTCGCCTGCCAGTTAGAATCTCATAGAGCACCACCCCGAAACTCCATATATCACTTTGCGCTTTGAGATGCCCTGTTTCAACATATTCCGGGGCAGCATATCCATATGTTCCAACAACCTGATCAGGAATACAAAACATAGTCCACGAAGTCACTAGGGAACAGCTAGTTATACATAAGGACAACATAGGTATACAATCATTCTCATATAATCTGATATGGTATAATATTCTTCGATGTAAATATGAACATTACATAGTGCTAGCCACTTTAAGCAGCAGATATATCTCTTATGAAACATCTACTTACCGCTGTGGATACGTGAGTACGATCCCCTGTTGGTCCTTCCCTGGCAAGTCCAAAGTCTGAGAGCTTTGGCTTATAGTTCTCATCCAAGAGCACATTTGAGGCTTTGAAATCGCGATATATCACCTTAAAAATCATATCAAGCAGCAAAGTTCAATAACATGCAAACAATAAAGTACCCTCTCTATTAAATCAAAGTCATTGATAAAAGTTCAGTAAGGATGGTACGCAAATCAAGTTATTTAACAAAGAATAGCATAACTCAAAAGGTGATAACAGCCACTAGGAGACATGAAGCCAAGAATTAGGCACACCAATTCCAGAACTTTAAGGGCTCTATTTGAATACAGGTCTCTATTTAGCTTCCCCACAGAACACAGTTCTTGTTATATATCTCCAATTTATGTCCTACATAAAAGCTTTAAAAATAGGAGATTTCATCAGTTCACGCTAGGTAAAGTCGACAATAAAAGATCTTGCTCTGTCTAGTAAGGGTGATATCACTTTTCTAGTTAGTATAGAACAGTTACCACAAATGAACAAATCTGAATACTTCTTACATGATTTAGCTATTTAAACAATATCATGTTTTCAAAACCATCAAAGTTCCAACTTTTCTAAAATAAAAACTTCAGCATAATTGCACATAAGGCATTCATAAATTTCCTAGATATAATGATAAAATGACTAGATACAGAATTATGTTTCGTCAAAAGACTCAAACCCCACAAGTAACATCACAGAAGATATGAAATCAATTTAACAGGGCAAGACTGGGAAGTTGGGATTTGGCCTCATATTCATAAGACATTCAGCTAAATAGTATGGTCAACTGAATTCAGACAAATCAAAGAAAACTGTACCTGGATCTCCAAACCCTCATGTAAATAAGCCAATCCTTCAGCTGCACCAAGGATAATCTCTATTCTTGTCTTCCAGGGCAGTGTGGGCAGGACCCTGCTGAAAAGATGATCTTCTAAGCTTTTATTCGGCATATATTCATACACGAGCAACCTTTGAATCCCTCTTTCATCATCTACAGAACAATATCCTAAAAGTTTTACTAAGTTCGGGTGATTAACAACCCCAAGAAATTGAACTTCCGCCAGCCATTGCTTATGACCCTACATAAGAAAAAAAAATTCAGTGTAAGGAATCCATGAAAGAAATTGCAAAAACGGTGATGCCTGTGTTACCCAAAACAAAAACATAATGAAGAAACAAGTAACAACCAAGGGAATAAAATCAAATATTTATTTAATCAGAGTAAGAAATGGTTGTTTCCATTGGTTTAAATTCTAATTGTTTCCCATTGCATGTGAAACGAAATGGTTTTTTCTCCATGTCCAAAATTCATATATGGTTTCATCCAACCAAGAACTGAAATTGGCTACATCATTTCTGATGGTTGCTCCAACTCTACATGATGGATCTATGCCTTGAAATATTTTTGGTTAGATACTGCCTGCAAGACTGCATCTTATCTTATGGTTGAAACTAACACTTGATGCACTGCATTCAAGAATTCTACAAATAGAATTCAATAACAAGTGTAGTTTATAGTCCGGACATAGTTGTCGCAGATAATAGTTAATCTACAATTACAAGTTTTATGCATGATCCAGGCAGAAAATCTCTAATGCTTATTAAAGCGAGATATGGAAGGTCACAACTTTTTAGCTTTATTTCAAACCTATAAGTCACAATTGTCATTCTATGACCAAGTACCATGAACAGTCGTTGAACCCTCATTTATAAGTGCAAGGGTGCACATTGCAGAATCTATACCCTACAATTGAAAAGTGAATGCAGAGATTTGGGAATTCAGAAATTACAAGATGACAAGGTTAAATCATGACAAGCTTTTGAGTCCTTCATTCCTGCTCTATCTGTATTATATGGTAAATGTCTACATTCTTCCTCACATTTTCTCCTCTAAACCCATGTTTTCAACACCGGCCTGATGTCAAATTAAAATTTTCCCCTAGTACGGAGATGAGATACACCTAGAATTTGTGCACCAGCATTTCTCCCTAATTTAAGACAAGAATACATTCTATCTTGTAATTTCCAGCACAAGGTAATTCAAAAACTAAAATGCAGCACCCTGGTAAGATCGACACAGAATAGTTATTACTCCACTTAGGCAATTACAATAATAACTGCTTTGAACGGTTTCAACCAGAAGAACGCAAGTGATATTAATGCCAACAAAAGGAAAATTTCAAGTGGTATTAATGCCAATTCTGCAACAATAAAGGTCAACTATTGCAAAAAGAAAGAAACAAAATTGCTCAGCAGGAAATATTTCAAAGCATATCACACCAAGCTGAATTATGCAGCAGAAAAGATCTTAAACACAAAATTAAAGAATAGAGGTACCTGCAAACCATGCTTGTTGAGCTTTTTAATGGCAACAACTATAGGATTACCTCTACCATCCGCAGGCCTGATTGTTCCTTTATAAACACTCCCAAAACCGCCTTCTCCAATCTTCAACATCCTGTTGAATCCATTTGTTGCCTCTCTCAGCTCTTGCAAAGAGAAAACTCTCAAATTGTGCTCCTTCTCTTTGTACAATTCAGGTATGCTCCTTGGTGATGGTAAAGATCTTGCTGTACGGTTTAGAGCTGAATTCTCTGATTTACTTCTGTTACCCGCTTCTGGGGCAGAATTGGATTTTTTATGGCTCTTGAATTTGTTCTTGAAAGTATAAAAGCACTTCATTTTATAAGCCTCCACTATCAAGGTTCTTCAATCTCAATCCTTTTCCGCAAATTTATTTGTTGCTATCCAACTTATACTTGGTAATCAAAATCTAATACGACGTCTCAATCCATGGAAAGATAGATTGATAGAGAGAGAACAAAAGACACGGACCAAAAAGGGTATTAACAAATCGGAGAAATGAAGGAAAAGAAACAAAGAAGAGAAGCCAAATCAGAAATGAAAGATTGAACAAAACAACCCCAGATGAGAATTGAGGATGACACAGAAATTAATGGAAGGGCCGTGGAGTTAAAGATGATTAGGCAGACTTGAACCTGTAACTCAAGCCGAAGTATGAATAAGAAAAATCAAGATGAGAAAGAGAAACGAAAGACAGAGTAATTGTGGAAAAAATTGAGTTCCCACGTATGGAGGGAGACAGGTGGCGTGTATGAAACCAAAAAACAAGGCGAGTAATGAAGACAGGAGAGGACTAGATTGACTGCTTTCATCAAAGTCCAACAAGTCCTTTCTCTTTCTATGTTGATTGGTTTTCTCTGTCTTCATCTACATTTAAATTACTGTAACAGAAGACTCTTGACAATTTTAACAATTTTTATTTCATTATCTGTTAGATAATCCCAGTGGGCGGTTAAAGATGGTAGCAGTGAACCTTAAAATAATAATAATTATCGAAAAGAGAAAATCAGTAAAGGCTCCATTTCAACCATTGAACAAAAAGGCAAGTACTTTCGAGGAAATCACTTGTTATAAAAGAGATAAGAAAGTAGGCAATCCTCCCAACCATAAGCGTCAGCCTGTATTTAAGGTTGATGAATGATGACTTATGCATGAGGTGGCTTTCAAAAAAATAATAATAAAATAAATGAAGATGTCTGTAACTTCTGCTTTCAGTCTTGGCAAAAGCAGAAAATTTTGTCTTTGCCAACTCAAAATGATTTGTCACACCAAAAAACCAGTTTAATGATAGAGAGTTCTACATTTCACATTAAATCATACTTTATTTTGCCTCAAAACAAATGTGGGCATGAGTGGTTCATTCAAGCGTCTTTGTAGTTTTCTCATGGCTATCAATTAGTTTGGTTTGCAATTGCATACATGACCAAGTTGAGGTGCTTTGAAAATCAATTAAATCTTAATTTTTTTATTGCCTTATAAACTAATGGTAGATGAACATCATATCCAATAGCATATTTGAGTATGTCAAAATACATCAGTTAGTATCCAATTGATCAATCTGTTACAACCGTATTTTTATCATTTAAGATTAAATTCAACTAATCAATCGAAAAAACATTTAACTTATTAAAAATTAAATAACCCCTATTATTGATTATCTCAAATTTTGTAGGGTCTTGGCACAACAATGCTCTTGATCCTTTGCAAGAAAGTAATCAATCTCATGAGTTTCTTCGAAGTTGGGAAGAGAGTCAATTCCAGCGTTACACGCGTTGCCACTTCATCTTATTAGACTACAGAAACACTAGTCAATCTCTGGCAATTAAACAGAACAACATAAACCTGGAAAATGAGAAGGAATATGAATACTAATTAAAAATTATGATTGGATACCCATGTGACAAGAGGCGAAAACAACCTTTAAATAAACAATTCCTAACAAAGTGTTATACTTTTGAATAATATTTCAGTCGGGATTGCCCTCAATACAAGGGAATAAAGACCAGAACACGAAAAGTTTAAAATAATTAGCAGATTTTGAACTGTTTTCTATAATGTGAACAAACAAAGATTGAAGTTTGAAAGTGTTTGCAAGAACATCGATCCTATTATAAGATTCAACAAAGAGGTCCCATTGACATCTTTAGACCTAAGTTGTTATTGACTTGTTTTTTCCCATTTTTCTTCAACTTCGCCTTGAACAAGTTATTGAATAGGCTTCCATGGACCCATCTCAGCTCTTTTTTTAACAAAAAAAAAAATTATCCTTTTGCCTTGTCAAACTCTGATTGTTGTGACTCTTTGTTATGATAAGAGTAAAACTTTTGTCTGTTTTCTCACATTGGAGGGACCAGAGTCATCAAAATCAATTAGAATACGTTAAAAAGGAGGAAACTTGAACCTATCCCATGTTCTCAAATTGGTACGAATCTGAACCCTTTTTCCAGTCGAAGGCATGCATTTAGCCCATCTGAATTCTGAAACAAATAATGAAGAAAGCTCTAAAACGATGACGTAAAATATATAAAAACGAACAAGTGTAAAATATTTCTTCGAGTGGAAGTGAACGACGGGGCATTGCGAAGTTTTCACCTTCACATTGTACGAGGAATCAAACAGATTATAAGAGATCACTTTGTTGAAAATTAAATGTGAAACCAGAATATTTGCGTCAATGTTCCATTCATTTAACATGTTTTGAGTAAGAGATTAAGTGAGAAAGCAAAACGGTAAACTGTGGTGATTTCTCCCCACATGCACGAATCAGATATATACAATCAATGTGCCCATCATGAAGGAAAGTAGAGTCAATATCAAGAGTTCCAACGTTGAAGAAGAACAGAACAGAACAGAACAGTACTGACTGTCCATATCCATCAAAATTTAGAATTGAGATTTAGTAAAAGAAATTGCCAATAGAAGATATAACTGTTACTCATTAAATACCTTAACTATTGCACATATCAAAGAAATTTTGATCAGGGTTTAACATCAAGTTTGATATGGGAAATTTCAAAGGATTTGATTCCAGATTTCTTGGAATTTTACTCATCATCAGAAGTCCTCAAAGTGTGTTAAACTTATCCCACCTAAAAGTGTACTAAATCCACCAACCTCTAATACGTGATTTTTTTTTTTCTAACAACTCTTGTTAGAAAAAATCCACCAAATCATGATATCCAGTTCTTTTGTAGTCTTAGAAATCATTAGATTCAGATTACAGGATCAACTATGATATTTTATGATATCATAAGAACACCATATCGAGGAAAAGTTATTAACGTGTACCGATGACTTGAAATCAGGAATCTATACATTAGAACGTTGAACTTAGAATATAATAACACCACTCTTGACTTGTGCCAAGATTAATCGAAGTCAAACCAAACATGGCTAATACAGCCTGTCGTTTTGATTCTGATGAACCGCAAATACAGTGAAAGTGGCCTTCACTAATTTCAATTGGAAAACAGGAATGGAGTTGGAAGAGTTGATAATTTGCCCACAAAGTACCGACAGTTGTGGTCACAAATTTATTTATCGTTTGTACGAAATCTCAAATTTGATGTGACATTTCAATAACAATGAATTGTTTGGCAGGGCAACGATTTATTGATAGAGTCACGTTCCCCGTGGTGGGGACATCATTTGCAATGGTAAATATTAGACACGCCTTTAAAATTAGATAACCTTAATATGTCTTTAAATAGATGTTAGAATCTTAAATAATCTATATTTAAATCATTCTAAATATTAATTTATTTAAAAAATTATATTGTTTATTACAAAAGTTATTAAATATAATAAAAATTAATCTAATATAATTCCTTATATAAATTAATAATTTTAAATTTTAATAATAAAAATTCACATTTTTTTTAAAACCACCCTGGAAATTATAATGTCACACAACTCACAACTGTGCTTTAGATTTGAAATTGAAGTGGCAAATTGAATACTTTTCTACCCTTTTCTTAAGGTTATCTCTTTCCCGGAAACTACCACCACTTTGGACCAAATTTATGGTCAATTGATTGCCGCGCTTCCCCTCTAGTGCTTCTTTTCTTTAAAGCTTCAGCTAGTCATATATGAAAACCAAGTGCTGCAGGTATAAAACTTACAACTTAAGCTGAAGAAGCAACAAAGGCACAGATCAATGATCAGAAAATGCCCATCTATATGATAGAATTTTTGTATCAGATACTGAATTAGAGAATTAAAGCCAGAGTGTTCTTAAGTTTTGCAACTAAGTGATGCTACACCAGATTGACTCCTAATTATTATTTATGTAATATATATATATATATATCAATTAGAGGAGAATAAAAAATTTAGAATTAAAGCCTCCAAAAGGGGGAATTTTATTGTTTACTATTAATTATATCCGTTTGACCATATTTTTCTACCATTTTTTTTTCTCACGTTTTCTTCTCTATCTTTCAACCCAAAAGTCAAAGAAAAAATGGGGAGATTTTTTTGGATCCTTTTCGCTTCCTGCGGAGATCAAAAGCCAACTTTTGATTCTCAGTTTCTCACTAGACAGAAACTTTCTTAGGTTTTTTTTTTTGGATGGATTAAGAGAGATGGAGTACAACGATAATGGAGGTATAGCCAAACAAGTTACACCTGAAAGAAGAAATTTGGGATCTTTCACGTATCACCAGAGCAAGGGACGGTTAATTACACCAGCCTGCTCTTGATGCTGTTAGGCGAAGTTCAACCTAATTTTTAACGCTTAGGATATCATGAAAAATTACCAATTGAAGTGAAAAAATGGTACAGCTGTGAGTATACAATGTATGAACCAACAAAATAGGAGATACACAATTTATGGGTTCCCTCATTAAATAGGAAACTATTTTTCATTCTATAAAGAAAATAATACACACCCCATACGATTTAATTTCCGAGATAACAATTTGGCGACAGGAACACGTGAAAGCCTGCCAATCTCTTCAGCAAACCTACCAACAAATAGACAACTCCTCAAACAGATCATTTTGCAACACCAGGTGCCCCCAATAGCACCACATGTTACACTAATAATTGGAATAATCATATTGCACATCAACCCAAAAATCTCATGAGAGGCGGTCACAACTCTTTAACTAGGATTCCAAAGTAACCTGCGCGTCATTGCAGGTGGGGCTAATCCTGGAATATCCCGGATGTCCTTGTTGTTTGGGTTCACAAGCTGAAAAGAAAAATGAAATTGATGATAACCAAGCATATGAACACGAAAGCTCAATTTGTTTGAAAGAAAACCCCAATTTGAAAGGGCAGAAAATGTAGCATGAGAAAATTGGATAACTTTCTCTGTAGCTTAATGACTCCATTTCAAAATGAAAGATTCAATCCATTTATCTAACAGAAGCAAAATTAAGGTTCAAAACATAATTGCTGTTAATTGAAAATACCTTCACAATAATTATAGCTATGACTCCAACCACAATAAGGAAGAGCATTGCCATAATGCACCTGTCAGTTGCAACCTAATGAAATGAACCAAAGTAAGCTACATGACTCACGACAAAACCAAATATATGAAAGAAATAGAAGTGGAAAATTCAGAGATTGACCTGCCTACCAATTTCCTTGACAAGTTGAGAAGCCTTCTTGATTGAGAAATGGATAGAGTCTAGCTCATTAACAATCCTACTCATTTGTTCAGTCTGAACATGAAAGAAACAAAATGTTTTAATGGTCCAATGTCACTGCAGAGACTTACAAAATAAGGAAAATGGTAAACCGAACCAAAGACATAACAAAGTGTATTAGCAATTCTTTGAATGCCGTCAACTGCGTACCTGAGCCTTCAGAGCTGCAGCTGTCTCTGTACCAACATTGATGGTTTCGTGAACAACCTATTACAAACAGGGAAAATGCAGAAGTTACTTCTCAATTTTGCAGACTGCAAAAGCTAAGAATCAAACTTCAAACCAGAAAAAGCTCATTATACATTTCTCTTGTTTCCCTTTGTTACTTCTCCCCAAACAAAAATTAAGGACACACATATATATATACAAGTAACTGTTGAAGGGGGCAATTCACATTCCTCATGTTTTTCTGGTTTTAACTCAAAAAGTTCAAAGACAAAGCTAAGCAGAAGTATAATTGCCTATGGGAGAGAATTGAAAATCTTCATTAAATCATTGGAGAAAAACTTATCCGTTATCAAAAGGCAGAGTTATTATAGTTTATGATGGCTTATCATGTCCAAAAAAGCCACATCAAGACTAAGGGGAAGGCTGAGGACCCTAATGAAGGTGGAGCAAACCTTCTCGTAAGTTGGATGATTAAACAATTATGCCGCCAGATGGTTTGGGAATGACCAAAAAAAAAAAAAATTAGAAATCACTAGTATATTTGGAGTTTCTACTTTGTTTCAAAAGAAGGTTCCCAGTCTTGGATTACACAAAAACTGAGTATCTGAAACAAAACTTGAACATTCTAAGGTTGGCAATGAGTTATGATTTGCTATCCATGAGGATGTCTAAAGCAAATAACTTTTATAATTTATGGTGCATGTAATTCAACTAATATAGAACCCATTGATAGGCAAAATCCTTAGCCAAAGTTGTCGGTACAAGGAAATTCATAATTCAACTGATACCTACTTTCCTTCCTGATACTTGAATGCATGATGGAAGCATCCTCTAGTGGACTCCATCGATGTCAGGACTCTTACCATTAAGGAAAGAAGAAATAAAATTCAGTAAATATAGTGTCCCACTAAACACAAACTAACCTTTTTTGACCTCTCAATGACCTGATCAGTCTCATCCATCATCTGATTTCCATTATCTATTAGCTGTTGATTCGTCATATCTGAAAATCATATAGACCTCTGTCTCAGAGATATTAAAACAAAAAGAAAGATGTGACACCTAGAACAAATTTTCTGCAAAGATGTAATAGTTAAATTGCGTTACATGCAGAAAGCCTGTCTGAAGCAAAAGCATGCATTGGTTTAAATGAAGTTTACACATAAACAAGAGTTTCGTAATTTCATAACAATGCAGAAAATTATAATGACACTGGATGAAGCCTTTTTTTTTTTTTTTTTTTTNTAAGCCTTTTTTTTTTTTTTTTTTTCTGTTTCTTGCCAATTACTTAAGAAAATATGTATTACAACAAGAATTTCTATTCTTGTACTCTTACACCCAAATATCCAAATAAACCCTTACAACCTCTAGGTAGACAAAGTCATGAAAAGAGCATGTTCAAGAAAAGGCTAGAAGCTTACTTGAAGCTAGCAAGACATTATCTTCGGCAAACCCTTCACCAGGCCCTTCAAAAAGATCTACTCGTTTGTTGTTTTCAAGATTGGCTTGATGCCTGAAAGCCGCCATCAGAACAATTTTAAAACAAGTCCAAACTAAGGGGTCCAAAAGTGTGACTAGAAGATTATTAAACACTGGATTGAAACTAGTAAAAACAATTAAAATTATGACACTGTACAAACAGTTCAAAGATATCTGGCATATATCTATGAAAACATATAACTGCTTTAATTATCTAAATTTGTCCCATCACCTAACATCTGTAGTTTTAACAAAAACCAGCTCCATGATCATCTAATAATTTAATGACAGAATAGAGAATTTTCTTTAAGAAAAAAAATCTTAACCAAATTAAATTAATCCTATTAAATTTCTTTGAGCATTATAATGCAGTGGTCATGTCAAAATATTCAGATGAATTTTACATGTAGAAATCTATGTCCTGGTATTGAGTGAAACAATAGTGGTGATTTCAGAACATATGTCAACTTACTGCTTTTTAAGCGCAACATATGAATTCAACTCTTTGACCTGCATGGAAAATACAAACAACATTAAGCAAACTCTAGACATAAAAATCAACCTAAAAATACAAAATTCAAATTATCAAATTCAGAATAAAGTTTAAGAATCAAAAGCAAACCATTGACTGTTTTTTTTCATTCAGCATCCTGTTGGTGTTTGGATCATTTCTACTCTCCATATCCTTAACCTCTCTGTCAAACTCTTTAATAAGCCTGGAGAAACAGGAAGATGTTAACAGCATGAGCAGCATATAAGCCCCTTATCCTATTATTTACCATCATTTTGAGGAATTTCCTTGCCCAGAATCTAATTTGGAATTTTTAACTTTCTAGGTTATAAACTATTTGGAACTTTTCAGGTGCATCAGTTTTAACACCTAATTACCACTCAAATGACATACGATAAGGCAGAAAAATATAGAGGATATCTTCCCCTTTTTTCTCTCTTCTTTTATGTTTAAAATGTTTTAAATATGTTAGAGAACATAAGATCAATGTCCTCATAAAATGTTTATAAGAGAATGGAGTCCAGACTCCACAGTCCTGCACCCTGCTCCACAGGAGAGGACCAATTTGCCAATTACTTAAAAGAGTCTCCATTAAGGGTTTCCATCCCCCAATCCAAAAAAAGAAGAAAGAAGGAAAACAAAAATGAATCAGTGGCTATTGGCTCTGCCCCAGCCTACTGTTACTCCCTCAAGCGATTGGACTTGATGCCTGCATAATGATCACTTGTCCATGGTGGCCGACAACCCTGTCACTGAAAAGTCTAAGCTAAGGAATGGTAATACCATTAGACGCAATAATCAGAACTTATGATGAAATTATTCAGACAATAGATATTGTCAGAACCTATAACTAGCCTGTCATCTCATACATCTGCAAACCAGAGTTCCCTATTTTCTGTATGCATTGCTATTTCATTTTATTCACAGTTACTTCCTCTTTCACCAAAAGATGATTCCTAGTTATCCCAAATATCGATATAGTAAATGCATCTCGAACTGCTTTTCCTATAATCCACTCAAAACCATTAAAAGCAAGACTGCACTGGATTATGGAGCCAACCAGATAAAATGTATCACATTTGAATTTCCAGCTACAAACCTTTTACATTCACGCATCTTCTCTGTGAGCTCCTCCAGCTGCCTACTCTGCCTATTCGCATCCTTGATCTTCTCCAACTTCTGGAAGCCATTTCTGCAATAAACATAATACAGATTATCACTACAACACCAAAAATAAATAAATAAATAAAAATGAAACATAATTTCTTACGATAGACCACGGAAAATGTCGGAGATTTGTCCGTTGATATCGGCTAGTTCTTCGCTGATTGAAGATAGATCCATCGCTGACAATAATATTCGAGGCTTCGAAGTTTGAAACACTTATTCGAACATTAAATCTTCTGAGCTAATAAATTTGAGTATAAACTTTCAAATTCAAATGAAGATTGTATTTCACGAAACGCGATTGCAACACGCGATCTCAAAGAGTTAAATAAATGTTCACGATCAGATCCGAAGAGACTCCAACACCAAATCACGCGTTGATGGCCGACCCAAAACCAATCAAATCGAGGAACTCGGATTCGAATTTTGGATCGGATCCATACAATGTAGGCTCTTGCGTCGATGGAGGAGACCGAAAACGAGGCTGTACAAGGTCTGCCGATCTAAACAATTTAAACTAACAGGATCTTCTCGTGATTGCTAGAGTGATTTACCCTTTTATTTTATTTTATTTTATTTTGTATTATTTTTTTAGTTGAGTTTAATGATTTGTTTTGGAGGCTTTGGCTCTGAGAGTGGGACGTTTCAAAAAAGAAAAGAGCGAAAATTTTGGCCGATTATTTCGGCTATTTAGGGACTGTAGTAGGTGGGTCCCACGCGGTGTTTTTGTTAGCTCTTCTTCTCATGTTCTTTATCTTTGGTTATTAGGTTAATTTTGAAATCCAGCTGGAAGGAGGGTACACTGTCCTTTGCGGTCCGTTTGATTTTGTATCCTTCTATCATGATTATTATTATTTGGAAGAAAATCACAAACTACCGCTCCAGTTTGAAAAATTATCAAATGCCTGTCGATTATTATATTTTTAATCAATAATCACTTAAACATTTTCATAAATTCATCCATCAAACCCCAAAATAATGAAATCGACTAAAGTAAAATGATCAAAATCACCCTAAAAAAAAAATAATTACTGATCTTACTAGTTATCTTTTCACAATATGTGTATTTTCACCGTGATATAATTTCATTCCTAGTAAAATCTCAATTTGAACAAAAATATTTATCATCTTAATCCTCTTTAATTACTTTTTATTTTTCTAAACAAAGTTTTTTTTTTTCCCTCTCTTTCTCTCGATAGGCTCTGTTTAGTTGCTTTTTATGAGCAATTTTTTGGCAGTTTGTTAATTTGACGGGAAAGTTTGAAAAAGTTGGTGAAAGCAGGGGAAGATATGGACTGTCTTCTACATTCACTGCGAACCATCTATTTGACATTGTAAGACGTTTTAATTACATGAATTGCCATTCCGATCATTGCAGCCATTTTCAAGCCTGTGAGAATTGAGAAACAAAGGGTTATTATGAGCCTAATCAGTGGTCATTTCAATGTCCCATCCAAATTCTAATCACATTTAAGATTGCTTCAACGGCCAGGCCATCGAGGCGAGACGGCAAAATCATTAGAAATTTAGAAAGGCTGCACCCCCGCGCACATGCTATTTATTTAATTACTAAATTAAAATTTGTATTTACCATTATTTCTAATAATTTCGATAAAAAAAGATATGAAAGGTTAAATATGTATAGACAAATGAAGTAGAGATTGTTCTCTATGGTGGTCTCCGCACACATCTTTCACCAATCAAGAGGATCCACGTCAGATAAAATCCACTCGGACACAAACTCCGTCGCACCTCTCAACACTATTCAACCCGTCCTTGACTTGAATTACGGCGAAAGAAGGAATCCTTATTTTGCGTTGAATAGGGGCAATTCAGACATTTTGCTGAGCTGTGAAAAAATTATGAGAGACCGAAACTACTGCTACAGTAGTCTGCGCTGTTTCCTTGCATGCGTTATTGACGCCTTTTCAAATTATCTCACGCTTGTTGAATTCTCCGACATATCTCCGGTAACTCTCCCTTTGCTTACCTTTCGAAGTTTTCTGGTGATTTTGATCTATTAGCGTTGTTTTTGATGCGTAACGTAGTCGTACACTTCTCTCTTTCATTCTCTATCTCTAGTTGCTAGCTCCGGAACGCCGCCGTTATTTTATTGGTTATCCTCATCACTATCGGCTCTCCCACTCCCACAGTCCCACTCAATATATGCTCTGTTTTTTTTCTGCATATAAATTTCTTCTTTTTTTTGGGTTATTTTTCGTTGTGAATATGCGTTCTATTTTTGGCTTTAACCTTGTTTTTAATATGATGTTGGACTGGAGAGTACGCTCTGTCTGGCTCTGTTGCTCTCTTTTTCTCTTTGTAGGAACTAGGAAGTGCAGCTTACTTTTTCTTGTATTATCTCTCTACTCTTTTTTTTTCTTTTAAAAAAAAATTGTTCATGATTATATGTGGGTTACTTGTTGTAAAAGTTATAGATGGATTATGTGTATGTTGGTGTATGGTATTCTTATTTCAATTCTGAATTGAAAAAAATCGATTTTGGCGAAAAAGGAGAAAGAGAGGGTACTTAACAAAGAGGATTTCGTTCAAAATCACGGTGTTAAAGCTCTTAACACTTCAACATCGGTCCCAGAAGAGGGTACTCTGGAGGGGTCTTTTATAAAGTTTATGGTAGGTGACCATTTGCCCCGGTATCCTTCCAGCATTTCTCAGGTACTTCATTGACTACTGTTTAGTTAGGCCAGGTTAGGTATCTTGAGTAATCACAGCCAAGCGAACGGCAAATTGATGTTGAGATGTTTAATTAGTTTTGAGTGAGGGTGCCGTGTTGTGGGGTTAATCTGTTTTGGTAGTTCTCCATGTCTTATTTGCTAACTTGAGCTAGTAGTCATTCATCTGCTTGATGGTGCTGGTAGTTTCTATTGCAAAAGGGCATTGTAGTTGTTATTCTTCAACATGGTGATTCAATCAACTTCGCAATTCCTTCTTAGTTCTCTTACTGGTATCCATACTATATGTCTCTGGTATTTGTACTCAACAAAAAAAATTTCTTTATTTTGTAGGTATAGAGTGATGGACTATACTTTGCCTGTAGCAAAAAGAACGCGTTCCAGAGCGGTCTTTATGTACAAGGAGTATCATGAGAAGATTAAGAAGCAGAGACGAGAAAAAAGTGGAACTATGTCAGCCAGTCAGAGTGATTCAAGTTTTAAGGTTGATGTTGAAGCGGATGAAAAGGCTAATGGGAGCAAGAAATTAGGGTCTTCTTGTCGTGCAGATAGTGAATCAATAGCTAGTAAAGAAGTTCATGTGGATGTTGGTAAGGAAGAAGCTCATGTGGATATTAGTAAAGAAGAATTTCATGTGGATACATTGGGTGGAGATAGCGGTGATAATGTGAGTTTCGTGGGTTTGGAGAATTTGGGGAAAGAGGCCAATGAAAGTCCACAAAAGGGTATAGAGGGAACTGATGATAGTGATGAGAGCAAGGATGATGTCGTGTGTTTAGATGAAGGGTGCGATTTGGGGGCATGGGAGTGTGATGATGAAGATAATAATGACCTTTTCAGTTGTGAAGGATTGGGGCAGAATAGTGGGCCTAGTAGCTTGAATGTTGACGATGGGGAGACTAAGGGCATAGGTGTTTCCTTAGATAAAACAGTGAATGAGTTTAGTGGTTTTGATTGTGATGGTGAGGGTAGTGGAGTCGCGGGTAGGGATAGTTCAGGGTTCAAATTGTTGGAAACAAGTGAGGATTATTGTGATAATGACAATGATAATGATGGTGATGTTTCTGTGGAGGATTCTGATGAGTCAGAGATGTCTACAAGCGAGGAGGATAATGATCATTCAAGTGATGAAGACTATGGAGTTGAAAAATCTGAAAGATCTGCTTCTGTCGGGGATATGGGATCGTCTAGTGAGGAGGAAGAGGTGTTTTATACTGGTAAGAGTGTGGTTAAAAAGAAAGCAAGTGACAAGGAGAATTCTGGGTCAAAGGTTTTGGTTGATTCAGATAATAATGAAAACAATGAAGTTCATGAGGAAGATATTGTTTTCAATAATGTTGAACGAGTGGTTAACTCAGTGGCCAAACGCACTAGATCACATGTTAGTTTTAAATGTGATAAAAAGAGAAACCTTAACCGCCCTCTCGACATTGATGAGGAGAAACTGGATGTACCTAGAGTTCAGGATGATGATAATGACAACGATGATGACGATTACTGTGAAGAAAAGTATCACAGAGTTCGGAAAACAATGGCTAAGAGGTCCACTTCCACTGTGAGAAAGCAAATTCTGAAATATCATGATGTCCAAAAGATTCTTGTCAATTCCATTTTGGGCATGGAGGAACCTTCTTTAGAAGATTCTTTATCTTCTGGAAGTGAATTAGATTACACCTCTGGCATTGAGGATTCAACTCCTCCAAAAAAATCAGAGTGCGAGGAAGAAATGGATAAACTTTGGGCTGAGATGAACTTTGCACTTGCATCCTGCGAGATAAATTCCACGAATTCTGTTCTGGTAGGTTGGTGTGTAAATTTTTAGCTCAAAATCAATAGGTTGGTGTGTAAATTTTTAGCTCAAAATCAATCTAATAATTATTTTTGTCTCTATGTGCATATGTTTGTTTCTTTGTATTGCCTGGTTTTGTAAGTATCAATTCCTTTGATTGTATATCTGTTCATTAGGCTACACTGTTTTTCATCTTTCTCCTCTGACTGCTTGAAAATGCTATTACTTAATTAATTTATGACTGTGATGACTAATGCAGATTTTAAGGATTATACTTGTATGTTATCATTTTCTCTCTTATTATTGCAGCTTGTTTTGTCCAATTCAAGGCACCCATGCTTGTACGTGGTCCATCCATATGTTGTTGTCTTGCTCATTTGGTGTCAGAAACATATTGACATGGGTGGATGACTTGTCACATAAAGAGTAAAGATTCACAGCTTTATAGATATAGGAACAGTCAGGAAAAATAAAATTTAAAAAAAAAAGTATTATGGTATAGGTTAACAAAAATATCCAAGTAGTTCTCTTTTTATTAGCCAATAGGTACTGACACTATCATGATAGTTTTTTATTTTTTCTTTGCTAGAGTATAATGCCTCCAGTATCCTGATTATACGATTCTCCCATTTACACTTAACTTGAGATTTATATTGCCTGCATTACACATTAGTTATTGACTTCAATATGATCTCTGTAAAATGAGTGTTTTGCCATTAGACTTAAATGACAATTCTTTCATCAAAGGAGTTTTACTAGTTTGTCTTAGTATGTTTTGATGGGTGATTATGAACCTACCTTTCTGATATTCATATTGTTTCTGTAATAAAATTGATTTTTATTTATGTTTGGTATATTTATCTGTTTCATATATTATTTTTTATTTGCTTACCTTGCTCGAATTGTTATGAGAATCTGTGTAGGATAAATTTAATGAATCAGGCTTCAGTGCTATATGGTACAACATGTTATCATAACTGGTGTTTCCACACTTATGATTGTCTAGCTTATCAAATCTATTATATTTTGTTTATTGTCATTTACATTCATGATCAAAGATATAGTAACTCAAATTGCTTCTTGCTTATTAGCAGTTGGAAAACGAAGCTACACCTCATCAAGAGCTTGAAAATCAAGCTGCTCGTTGTCAACAAGGGAAACATGAACTGATTCTTAACGAAGAAATTGGAACCATGTGCATATTCTGCTCTTTTGTTAAACTGGAGATCAGATATATCGCACCTTCTTTTGTAAGTAATGCTTTAATGTTTCCTTACGTTGATTATAAGTTAAATTGTTAGTCTCTATATATTTGAATTACATTGCATTTTATCCTGAGGGTTTCTTGATAATGGAATTACTACTTAAGAGTCTTATTTTCTTATAAAATAAAAGCTCTTATTTTATGCTTTTCCAGAATACATCTGTTTTTTTCCCCTGTTTGAAGAGAAAAATAATGAAACTAGCATCAGATATCTGATACTCTAGACCTTGTTTTTCCATATTGCAGTATAAACGTCCTAGTGACAGATCATTTAGGGACCCCAAAATGCTCGAGAGCTCTATATTTGATGAGTTAAACAACCATAACTTCGGTTCTGACTCCCAGACTGCCAGCGATTCCTATTCTCCTGAAGGCACAGTGTGGGACATTATTCCTGGTACTAAGAACGGCATGTATCCACATCAACGTGAAGGCTTTGAATTCATCTGGAACAAATTAGCTGGAGGAATAAAACTAGATGAGTTGAAAAAACAAACTAGCACTGATGCTTTGGGTGGATGTATTATATCACATGCTCCTGGGACAGGGAAATCCCGTCTAACCATAGTCTTCTTGCAGAGCTACATGAAACTATATCCAGACTGCAAGCCGATCATAGTTGCTCCTCGCAGTATGCTGCTTACTTGGGAAGAGGAGTTCACAAAGTGGAAAATTGACATTCCCTTTCACAATCTGAACAAGCCAGAGTTATCAGGCAAAGAAGATTGTTTTGCTGTCAGTTTTATGAATAAGGCGATGGAGAGATGGAAAAGAAAAGACAAACTTATCCGACTAGTGAAGCTGTACTCTTGGAGAAACGCAAAGGATAGAAGCATTTTGGGCATCAGCTACAGGCTTTTTGCACAGCAAGTTGGAATAGATAAGACTGGAAAACTGTGCAAGGAAGCCGATGAGAAGGTCAGAAAAATATTTCTCGACTGTCCTGGTCTTTTTGTCTTTGATGAAGGACACACGCCTCGTAATCATGAGAGTGGCATCTTTAAGGCTCTGTCGAATATCAAAACGGATAGACGGATCATCCTCTCCGGAACTCCATTCCAGAACAATTTTGAGGAACTCTTTAACATTCTGTGTTTGGTGGCTCCAAAGTTTGCTGAAATGATACCTTCCGGAAATCAAAGAGATGTCAAAAAGCGCGGGCGCAAGATAAATGAAGCAAAAGAGAAATGGGCTTCTCTGACCAACTCCATCGGTAAAGTTGCTGAGAGGGGGTATGAAGTGGAAGATGAGAACTTGAGAGAACTTAGAAATATGATTTCCTCGATTGTGCATATACATAGAGGTGAAGTCTTAAAAGAAAGCCTTCCTGGGTTGAGGCACTACACGGTTGTTTTACAGCCAGATGAATTTCAGAAGAGCCTTCTTGAGGGTGTTCAAAGATGTTTCCTTAGAGAAGGAGGTGGCTATAATGCATCAAGAGGCTTGCTTTGCTTGGATCATCTGGTGTCTGTGATATCTGTACATCCTTTTCTCTTGCCTAAGCAATTCGATGATAACGAGGAGTTTGTTGTTGACAGGGTTAAGTTGGAACAGCTTGAAAAGAATCCTGAAGCCGGAATTAAAACAAAATTCTTAATGATGCTCCTGAAGCTTAGTGTTGCAATGGGTGAAAAAGTTTTAGTTTTCAGTCAATATATAGAGCCATTAACCTTGATAATGGACCAACTTAAAACTTGTTTTTATTGGATGGAACGGAAGGAGGTACTGTATATGGATGGTAAGCGGGATGTGAAGGAGCGGCAATCCTCTATAAATGTTTTCAATGATCCCAAGAGTGAAGCGAAGGTATTGCTTGCCTCAATAAGGGCTTGTGGAGAAGGGATCAATCTGGTGGGGGCTTCGAGGGTTGTGTTGCTCGACGTTACTTGGAACCCTTCGGTGGAAAGACAAGCTATAAGCCGAGCATACAGGCTTGGGCAGCAAAAGAGAGTCTATGTGTACCATCTGATTACATCAGGGACTATGGAAGAGAAAAAATGTAGTCGACAAGCTCTGAAGGACAGATGTTCCAAGTTGGTATTCTCTTCCTCGGATCGTGGTAATCAACAGCAGAGGATTGCAGCTGGAGAGTTGGAGGATAAGATTCTGGAGGAGATAATGCAACATGACAGATTGATTGAGGAGATAATAGCAGAGCCAGAAGAATCCAAGTTAGTTGAGACTTTTGTCTAGCCCAAGATTGAAGAAGTCCCTTTTGTTGATCTTTTGTGATGCCTCAACTGCATCGGATGCATGTCACCCAGTTGTGGACAAATATGAAGTTGATTTTGAAGCCTTAATATGCAACATCTTCTTCTCTGTGAATTTAATTCCTTCAAAATGGGCTTGTGAATTATATTGTTAGTCTACTCGGAGAATCCATGTGACTAGTGTCAAAAGGCCTAATTCATAATAATAATAAGAATAATCTTCTTTTTTTTAAAAAAAAAAAAAAAGAATTATACAAATATATATTAGAAAATAATTATAAAAGTAGAAATATAAATTCAATTCATTTATTAAATAAAAAGTGATATTATGTCGATAAATGAATGATGTGATATCAAATTCTATACAAAAGTTTGTACATTACATTTATATGTATAATATTATTTTTTTTTCAAATTTTGATTTTAAACAATTTTCTTTATATTGACCGGATTCTTCCAAATTAATGTCATTATTATATAGTTAAATATTAGGTTTTCGCTACAACACAGCCAATTATATCAATGCACCTATTTTCTATTTTGTAAAAGTATGAAAATATGTAACAAAAAAAAAGTTGGAAAGTATTATATTTCCAAATATTTTTTAACATTTTTCATTTTTTTTGCGTACTTTTTCCACTTTTTTCTTTTAAATATTTTTGCACTTTTTTGTAAGATAGAAAAAGAGTGTATTGGTACACGGGCGCATTATCGAATGAACCTTGATTAAATGATCAAACATAAAATAAATAAATAAAAAGATGATATTTTATTTGTTAATGGGCTGGCCCTACAGCTTGATCAGCCCGACCCGTTTTATCCACAATTCAGCGCTCTATAAAAACGAGAAATAAGAAAAAGCGCACTAGGGTTTGTGTCTCAAACGACCGCAGCTTGCAGAAGAGTTCGATCCTCCTCGACAGCACCACCATGGTACTTTCTCTCCCAGAAAATCATTCTTCAATTCTCTTTTTATTTAATTTTACTTGATGGGAGGTTGATGGTAGTATTGAATTTATTTTATTTATTTTTTATGCGTATTGCTTTTTTATTTTGTTTGATGCAGACGAAGCGAACAAAGAAGGCAGGAATCGTTGGAAAGTACGGTAAGTGCCAGCCATTTACTCAAATCTTCGCATTAAACGTTTGAATGAATGGATTAGATGCTAGAATCGTATTGCTTTGGACTTCTTAGTTTGAGAATTTGAAGGAATTAGAATTTTTTTGTGCTTATACTGAACTAAGATGTCTCCTGATGTAGACTAGTGATTATCTAAAGTTTAAAAAAAATGATGTAGCTGATATCAGGCTTTATTTTTCATATGAAAAATGTGGAATTCTCTTTCAGTTTTTAAGGCTTATTGTTTTATTTCATTTTTGTTCTTTTTAAGTGAATTTCGGTAGTATTTCATTATTAGAAAAAAAAAATTGCAACCTTTCATTTTTTTTGGGGGGTTTTCGGGGTTTATTATTATATACAATGTTGTTTACCTTCAAGTTCAAGTGGGTTCTTAATTTTCCTCTAAATATAGGTACTCGTTATGGTGCCAGTTTGCGAAAGCAAATTAAGAAGATGGAGGTTAGTCAGCATAGCAAATTTTTCTGCGAATTTTGTGGGAAGGTATGGTGTTTGTTATTATGTATTAACTTCATTTGGATTGGTTTTGTTCTTGATTTTAATGGTTCATTTGTGCGGCAGTATGCAGTGAAGAGAAAGGCTGTGGGCATTTGGGGCTGCAAGGACTGTGGGAAAGTCAAAGCAGGCGGTGCCTACACCCTGAAGTAAAGATCCTCATTTTCTTAATTTTCTCGCTTCTTTTTTTTTTTAATCTTGTGTTGGTTCACTAACCGGATATTTGCTTTTGTTATTTTTGTAGCACCGCTAGTGCTGTGACAGTGAGGAGCACAATTCGGAGGTTGAGGGAGCAAACTGAAAGTTAGAGCCGCCATTGGTCTGCTTGTCTTGATTTTATTTGCTTCTTAGTGTTAGATACGAACTAATTGGAACCATTTTTGATTTTGCTCTATTTAACTATTTCTGGCTTCTATATTCGAGAAAATGTTTGTAGTCGAAACTTTTGGCAGTAGGTTTATTCCAAGATGTTCTTTTTGCTGTTTTCTGTGAAACAAGTTCCACTCTACTGAGTTTTGATTGGACTTTGGTTTGGTTGACTTGATGCTTTAAGCTGTGGGTTTCTCGAGTCAATCTTTTCAGGATTGTTTTACCGTTAATTTCAATTAGCGTTTAAGATCAATTGTACACTGCCAATGAAGCGTGTGGAAACACTATGTTTAGTTTCTTGATTGCACTGCTGCCTGTTAGAACTACTTGAACCTTCTGCATTGCATGTGCTTGTGGTGGGAAAGAATTGGACCGGAAAGAACAAAATGCTGCTGTAGGTGCTAAATTTATCACCTAAAATCTTTGTTCCCTTCAGAAAGAACAGCTGAGTGGCTGTTGTTCTGATCAGGTAGTTTAGAAGGCCTTGATCGGAGCAAAAACTTCTCAAACGTCATGCGCGATGCTCTAGACTTATGATCCAAATGCTGAAGAGTAATCTCAAACACTGAAGAATTGCGACCATCCTGCCATTGATTAAAAAATGCCCTAGATTTCCCCAATTGCTGTGAAGAGGAATCACAACTCTTTGAAGAACAGGACCATCTGCCTTCGATCTAGGGTAGGGATGACAAAAAAGAGCAGATGCTTCCCAAGCAGAAACAGAAATATGTATAAATGTATGATGCTTTTTTAGATTATATAATTCAAAATTATGCAAATGTCCAAATGTGCATGCAATTGAGCTGAAACATCTATATATTGTGGATTGGGTTCCACCAATCCTAGAAACATCTGTATCCTGTTATATTGTGGATTAACCGACTCTAAGGGAATGGAAATTCTAGAACATCTGATCCTCTCTTTTTGCTCTTGCTCTAGAGATCCAATGTGAACAGATACACAAAAACTACTTACAATTTACAAAAACAGAGTAGATTAGCCTAACTTAAGCACCTTTGTGCCATTTTTCAGACCTCTTATGTACATGTTATTGAAGGTAGAAAAGAAGAACCCATCTTGCTCCACAATCTGCCATATGCTCTAATGACAGAATATGGTTCCAAGCAGGCACCTTGCCATTGCTCCATGTCTAGAATCAAAAAAGAAATAATAACACACACCAAAAATCAAAGGAACGGCAGAGGAAAGGGGGGGAAAAAATCCCACTTTCTCATAGCTCTCATGTTCACTTTGTTTTTTTTTTTTTAAATGATAGGAAAGAAAGAAAAGGCATGAAGTGCTGGATTCTGAAACCATTTCCCTTCTATGATCTGACAATTGGAGTTGTTATATCATCACTGTCATTTTGGTGCATTTGATTTTGAACGGCCTTCACAGCTGCAACTCTTGCAGCATTAGCTGCTTTATTGGCAGCAGCAACAGCTTTATTCACCCTCTCCTCCGCCCTTGCCACATCATATGCTCTTGTAGCAGCTCGTTGTGCTTCCTGTTTACAAGATGATATCTAATAAGAACTCATGAGACAGAATAAATTAATGATTTGAACAAAAAATCAACTGGTACAACAGGATCAACAAGAAAAGCACCAAAGAAGTATGTTCCTGGCTTACGTATAATATGAGGGTTAAAGCTATTGCTAAACTGACTGAATCAATTCAATCTAATTTTAATTTCATAATTTAGTAGAAAATACATATTTCCCGACCAGTACTGCTTTAGAGTCAAAGATATGATTAACTTATGTCATTGTGACTGTAAACCCATGTGGACAACGTACTTGTAGTTCGTTCTTCGCCAGGCATTTTAATTTTCTACAAAGTCAATGTTTGGCTGAATGATTTTCTGACAGTCAGAGTATCAATTTAACAAGGCAGAGAAAAAAGTTACCTGGACAGCGTTAAGAACCTTGGAATGGTTGATAGCATGGGGAGATCCAGGATGTGGGTTTTGAGTGATTGGAACATCAAGAACCCCATTTTGCCAGTGACCACACTGTGTCTCACCATTTCTGAAGGTATACATACCAAGCCCCTGCCTTCTTCCCTCATGCCAGGCCCCCTCATACTGATGTCCATTCCCAAATTGATAGACTCCAAAGCCATGCATTTTGTCCGCAAAATATTCTCCACAATATGTGTCCCCATTTCTGCTTCACAACAACACTGGTTAATTTAACTGAAAACTACACTTGACTAATGTGTTCTTTCTGCAGAAGGATATAAACAGAACCATAATGAAATTAATCATCTGTCATTACCACAAAATGAACATAAGTGTACTTCTACTTGTTGCATTCTTTTCAGGATCTTTAATTTTTAAAATACACATGCATGCTGTAATGGGCAATGGGTTGAAAGAGGGATGGCAGAAGAAGGCCCACCTGCCTGCCTCTGCCTCCTGTAGCATTGTGGGTAACCCTACTTACGCAGGAGTAGAGATATACCAAGATGGTTAGAATAGAATTTAGATTATTGTTTGAGTAGAATATATAATATTCCTCTTTAACATCTGGAAAAAATAAGCTTGCACAGACCTTGAAAATTTTTTTCATCAAGAAGTAACAAAAGATTAGCAAAAGTGGACTACCCTAAACCTCAAAACTGAACACCTGCCCTCTCCTAAACTATATACATCAGCGTAAGTATACGTAAGATCAATCAAACCCCTAAATAACTCAACATAAATAAGCAGAATATGCTATAACCCAAAAAGAGATGAGCCTGCATACAAGTTTCTACAATCTATTAACAACCAAGATCACATAACCTATAATTGAACACCTCAATAAGCCCCGAAAAACAAACTAAGCACTATCCAAGTTACATTCAAGCATGAAATATCACAAAAAAAGGAACAAGATAGGAATCGAACAAATATTGGCACCTAAAGAAACATCCAGAGCACCACTCTTAAAAATTAGATAACCTACATTCAAGTATGAAGCAGTAAACAACATAGCATAAAGAGGTATAGAACAGCATAAATTATTTACTAATTACATGATAATCAAAATAACTAATATACAATTACATATACCTGAAATGGTAATGACCAAGGCCATGCTTGACACCCCACTTGAACTCTCCAACGTACCTACTCCCGTCCTCACAAGTATGCACTCCACAGCCATGACACTGCCCATTAGACCACTCCCCAGCATAAACATCGCCAGTGTAAAATCTGTATACTCCGATTCCATGTCTCAAACCCTGCCTATATTGGCCCCTATATCTGCTCCCTCTCGCCCATGTTTCAACTCCATATCCATCATACTTCCCATCGATCCAATCGCCCTCATATCTACCTTTCTTGTAATAGTAATAAACCCCACTGCCTGAACACTTTCCTCTGTGAAACTCTCCCTCATACACATCCCCATTTCTATAAACTTTGACCGAAGAACCAGAAATTGGGTTCTTGGCTAATTTTGGCTTTGACCCAATTGACCAAACGACAGGTTTAAGGGGTTGTTTTAACGGTGAAGTGGCTAAAGAAGTGAACTTTATAGGCAATGAACGAGATAGAAGCAAACGAAGGGAAGGAAAACGAGGGAGTGCGAGATTGAGAGAGAGCACCAAAAGGGTTATGAAGAAAGCTAGAATAGAAAGGAAATTTAACACAAGAAAACGACGAGGATTGGTAAAGAAGAAGTAAAGGGAAGGAAGTGAAAAGAGAACGAGAAACCGCAAGTGAAATCTAAGCAAACAAACTCGACAGAGATTTTGAACAATTCTGTGGGCAGAAGATTTTGTTAAAAAAGAAGAACACAAAAAAGACTGTGAAGAAGAAGAAGATTCAATATCTAAACTTTCACTTCGGCGAGTGTTGAGAGAAGAAAAAGTAGGGGAATAAGAGAGCGTTTGGTGGGTCATCATAGGTCTTTTGTGGGGAGTTGATAAAAGGGTTTCATGGTGAGAGTGAGTTTGAGTTTGTGGGATTTGGATACACAGATGGGATTGTTTTTGTTTGGTGTGTTGAGGATGTTGTGGGGTTGATGATGAAGATGAATCGGAAGAGATGCAACTACTGATCTCTTGTCGTTCAGATTTCATAGAGAAATCACAACTGTTTCTCAAAACTCTGTTGGTGGTATGCGTGTCGTTTCTATCTTTGTGTTCTGAGTGTCAGCTTTGAAGCAAACTGTTTTGTTTTGTGTAATTAGTTTCAGGTTTTTCCCTTTAATTTTGGGTTTGGGCAGAAAGACAGAACTAAGAACAACAACTTGGGGTGGGAAAACTTCATTATTGCCTATAAATGGACTTCGCTTTTCGTTACATTTTCAGAAATGCCATCTTGCCTGCTCTTCAAGAACCCAATTATAAGATATGGATATATGGTGGCCTCCTCACCAAATTGGAACCTTACGCCTCCCCTAAGATTTCTCGAAAATCAAACAACCCCCAAAATTTTAAAAACATACAGTTATCTCCATTTACCTTGGTAATTGACGATCAAACTTGAATGATCACCCTTTATCTATTGGGATAAATAAAAAAGATCAAAATTTAAATATATAATAAAAATAATCAAATCTTAATAAATCAATGAATTATCATTATGACCGATCATAAGTATCTCTACGTAATTTTTAAAATTGATAAATATCAAAGGAG
This sequence comes from Bursera palmeri, assembly GCA_026225775.1. Taxonomy (NCBI): domain Eukaryota; kingdom Viridiplantae; phylum Streptophyta; class Magnoliopsida; order Sapindales; family Burseraceae; genus Bursera; species Bursera palmeri. Next base: position 28,051 of record JANKKB010001468.1, read on the forward strand.
TCTTTCTATTTTGATTATTTATTATTACTGCAACATCTTTTAAGTTTTAACAATTTATTGAGTCATTGACGCAAGGCAAAGGAGGTTCTTGGAGTTTTTCCAAACTTTCAGGGCTTTTTGAATTTCCACAAAACCTTAAGAAGGCTAACGAATTTCCCCCTGTCATATATATTATATCGAAAAAAACCATGAAATCATTCATTTATTAGCTATTTTCAAAAGCAATAAAATAGTCTAAATGCGACACATCATTACAAACAGACAAATCATTGCTTCGAGTTATATCACTTAAATCATTTTTTTTGTCAAATAATTATTAAAGAGTAAGGACATTAAAAGATTACATATGTTTTGATTATTTCCATAAACAAAAGCAAACCCCTTTCACAAGTAATACACCAAGTCTAAGAGATCAACCAAACAAATCCTAGCCATTCAACGCCATTATAGATACACAGTAGGAAACAGTAGCCATGTATAACAACTACCACTTTTAAAAATGAGCTTTGTTTGCTAGTCAACCTAAGTATTAACGATACCCATGTAATTAATTAATGTTAGCTTATAGTAAAACAATTAAGGCTATTTGTTTTGAACTTTTTTACCAAGTCTGTGGATTGTTGTCTGAATAGGACCTGAAGGCTGGAGCGTGGAGTTGTTGAACCTTCTGGTGTGGGTCCTTATAAATGACAAAAAAATCCAATACCCATCTCATTATTACATCTGTGTCATCCGTGGGTAGCTCCTCCTAGTTGAGCCAAGCTCGATCTTTTACTCCTACGGCAATTCACTGTCTCTAATTACGAAGGCTCTGAAATAAAAATAATTTAAAGTTGTTAAATACAAATAAACAGATTCAAAGGGATATTTTAAAAAATATTGAAATTTAATTATTTAACCAAGGAACGAGTCAGACCGATGTATTAGTTGGTTAGTTTGAGATTTGAAAGCTAAGCTACCAATTCGTGTATAATCTATAGCATAAATATGTGGGAGCGTAACAAGAATTCAGAACCCACATGAAAATCTGTCTCCAAGACAAGAAACGTTACTCTACACATCCATCGACAACCTGTCACGTGCCATCATGCATCATGTGAATGCCTTTCATTTGTACTTGTACTTGCTTCGTATATATTTATTTATATTATGGTCGAGTTTATCTTATTGTCTGTGTGTCAAACTACAATTAACAAACTTAATAATGCTGATGTTGATAATTCATAAAATGAGATAATTCAGCCGCAAATTAAGAAACTTTTTTCATATTAAAGATGATGATTTGATTAAAATAAAGCAGAACAGTATTTATATAATCTAAATACCAATGAGCTGAGTCAGTGTTGTGTGGTGGTTACTACCTGTCTGCGCCGGACCAATTGATTCACAAATATAATAAAGTAATATATTATATTATAGTTACACTTTTTTATTTGGTAATGTCAAGAGAGAAAAGCAAGTAGGGGAGGAAGCGGAGTTGAAGGCTGAAGCCTCCACATCTATGAAAAGGCAAGTGGGTGGTGTTACTTTGTTCTTATCCAGCTTTGCCTCTCCTTTTCATGGCCTTACATGACAATTAACATAATATAACCCACACCACTCCACTCCACTGTCTTCATCGTCAGCTCCTCCTCCATTGTTTCCTGATCCCTTAATAGGACATTACACATCCATCCATCCGTCTCCATGTCCATGTCCTTGTCACTTTGTTCAACCAGTTTGAATATATCAACAAACAACAGTTCCATCCAAGTGCCACCCACCTTGTTTTTCTCTCTTTTGTTGGCTTGTGAAAATCGATTCAAATATGAAAATGAATCATGCATCTTATAAAACTTTGAATATGTGATAGATGGGTAAAGTGTTAAAATAATTAATTAAACTCAAAACAGTGTTTCTAAATTTATTTAAATTTTTATTATTATCGTTATCAAATTAGTTGATGGGTTAATGAATTATCATATACTTTATTTACTAGACACAATATGAGTTGAGAAGAAACACATGTTAATATAGCACTCGTTGAAAAGGTATTTCAATATATTTTATTATTTTTATACTATTTTAACTAAATAATAATAAAAAAAATTAACTTTCTAAATATCTAAATAGTCTACCAAATTTGGTTATTTATTTTAATTTCTATTCATAGCAGAGCCTTGGATATGTATCAAATTGTCAGTGCATTAATAACTTAGAATGTCATTGTCAAAAGGATTACCGGGGATAAGATCTCATTTCAACTTGATGGGAAAGTTTTCAAATTAGACCAAGGAGCGAAGGATCATCGGCAATCTCATTATCGACCTCACAACATCCATCCACTCCAGTCCACGTAGAGTACAATTCTGGATGTGGCAGAAATGACAACATTTTCGAGTCAATTTGTACACCAATGCAATGTCCACGTCAATAAAGGGACAACAGATGATGATGATTCATGTATGAAGATCGGTTAAGTTATAGGCTAAATGGAATAGACTTGTTTAATCACAATCTTAGGATTGAAGATTGACGGTAGACATTATCATAACAAGTTTTTAAAGTTAGGTACTTATCATGTAGAGTAATTATAAGAAATTGCAAGGGGAAAAAGTGGTGTATCGTAACAAGAAAGCATAAATATCTGCCTGCAGAGTTGGACATTTTTATCTTAAAGCACAATACTTTTCGGCCGTGTGAGGATGTATGACTGACCTAACTATAATTATATAATGTGAAAAGTAGTGCTACTGGGCCTCATCAATTGGGACCCTTCTGAGGCATGTGAAATTAACGACATCGAAAACACTACCTCACACAGAAGACGCGACGCCTTCTAATAGTCATAAATCTTCAGCCAGAGAAAGTATGGCAATCGTGTATTTTTAACCGGTTGTTGCCGCTATCGTAAAGTGAAAAACGGGTCTAAAAAATGCCAAGACCACATATAAATGAAAATTGAATGAAAATAAATAGAATCTAGGCATAAGAAACGGCGGCGCTTCAACATTATTTCATGCTCCTTGCGTTGGGGTTCCTTATTTCTCTCTATAATCTACGCCCAATAAGAGACAGAGGCCGTAAATCACAGACCCAGCCCACCTCAGAGTGAACTACGTAGCAAATCTCAAAGGTCCATTGGGTCTCATCCTCTACTTCGTGTAATCCTGGCTATTGTCATGGATTTTGTCCATTTCGTCACAAGTGAAACTTTGAAATTGCAAGTGTCAGCTAGTCTATGTAATCCCAACCTACAGATCACTTGATTAAGAAAATTTTACAGAAAAGGTTGACTTTGTTTTGATTCAATCAACCGAATACTGAAATTAAAGGTTTTCATGAGGTGTAAGACACCATATAAACCCACGACGTCGAGATATATAAAAACCAAAATTGGTATTAACTGGTCACTTAATGAATAAATCGTTAGCCCAGAAGGGGAGACGGGTAAGTGTTTTAGATTTTGAGCGGGACGACAACACTTCGAGATACGTGATCATAAATGAAAATCTAGACACAGAAGAATAAAAGGAAGAAATAATACAAACCATTTGCCAAAGAAATCTAGTTACTATAATGCCTCTTTAACACTAACAACTTCATTCAATGTGTTAATTAACCAACAAACTATAAGAAGCCAAGACTAATTGTCATGGCTAATGGTTGTGACTGCTTACAGAGTGCCTCTCTATTCCCTAAAAGGTCCTTTTTTTATTAGTCGCACTACCAATTTATAAATTGGGCGGGGAGGAGACTCAACTCATTACCCACTACAATCTAAGAATAAATAGGTAGGGATTAATTTGGCAACGAAAAATGCCCAGATCAGTTTCCATTTGGGAGAGTCATTTTTGTTTTGGCTTTCTTATTCTATCAATCAATAGAAATTTTACAGTAGAAGCTTTGAGATAACTACAAAGTCACCATCAGTCAACAGAGGGCACAAAGATAGAGCACATAAAATAATTATTACACACCAACCATCAACCATGGACCATTCACTCTGAAAGATGAGAAGATAAAAACACAAAAAAAATGCCGGTTATCACATAGGCAATGATAGAATTAAAAAGGCAAGATACAAGAAACCAGTACCAGTACGAGGCAATTATATTACTTACCAAAAAAGATTGAAGTTACAGCTAAAATTTCAAAAAGAAAAAAATGACTTGATTCCCGTAATAGTGAATTTGCTTTCCGTTACTATTTAAAACATATAAAAGAGGGCCTAGATTGTGATAACATGAAAGACTATGGCATTGTAACCGAATTCTCAGAAGCATTACTTCAACAGAGATGCTAGGTAATACAATTTTCCAAAAACACTCACCCAAAGAAAGCTTCCTACTTCCGCATCACGGCTTGTGGATTTTGAAACCAAATACTCTTGGAACATAGCTCTGTCCTGCCTTTTGTGGCTTGAGGTGTCCATACGTCATCAGGAACAGGTGAGGAAAAGTGCTTCCAAAATAGGCTCCATCAATGTCTAGATAGAGTTAAAGAAACTTAGGAAATATTTGCGAAGCAATGTCCAGGGCACATGAATTTTGACTGAAAAGACTAATTGGACTCCACAATGACATCCACAAGTTTCAGTTGATAAAATAAATCACGGCGGATAAGCCACCGATACTAATGCATAAACAATTTGTAAGTAACATATACTATAACCCAAAAAAAAAAAAAAAAGAATGAAAAAGAAGAAGGCATTCCTAGATTATATGTATCGAGCAATTCAGGTTTTATACCCTACCAAGGTTGAGGGAAAAAAACTAAACAATTATATATATATATATATCAGAAAAGGACTAAAGAAATTTCTAAAGGATACTACCTTGATACTTGGAACGGGGGTAGTAAACATCTTCACATCTGGGACAGTATATTTTCACAGTGCTTGAACGCGGAATGTCCGATTGACCGAGAGGAAGGCAGGGTTGGCCACAGCAATAGACTCTTGGACATCTTCCAAAGTCATAGTTCTTGTACTTGTCTAACTGTGAATACCATTAACATTAATTCTAGCAAGTGCCCAGAATTGAGTCATGAAAGCATATACTTAACAAATAATGAAGTGCAAAATGTTACCATAGCAGCCATTCCTTTGCTAGTCAGTATATATCGGGCATGGATTAGACCATAAAGCATTTCCGCTGCAGATTCAACCAATTCATTCTGTTCCTCTGTAAACATATCACCTATCAATTCCAACCAATCAAATACATTTATTTCAAAAAAAAAAAAAAAGGTAAAATGACTAAGGTTTCATATTTTATGCTTTCAGTCCCAAGAAAGATGAATACTTTCAGGAAAACAATATCAGAATAATTAATCTACAGATGTTTGCTAGAATAAAGTAATCACGGATAGCTGTAAAAAGGCAACCGGAATGAACTAAATGATGAGCTGTAGCAGAAACCGATGCATGATCACTACAATTTATGTCGCAAACTTCAAAAAGATTACAAAGAGGCAAACATGAAATGCATCCTCAGTATACAAGCTTACCATGAGAGGACTCAACATCCAAAATCAAATCAAGTGCATAATCATAATACGGAACTTGACTGCTTAAGCCACAGAGGTTAAAATCATCTTGTATATAATCATCATCCACTTCACAAAAGAATTCATTTCCTCGAAGGTTGCAAAACCATGAGATCCAAGAGGTGTCCTCCCCATCGGAACCACTGACATCAGACTCTTCACTGTCTGTTTCTGATTCCTCTACAGCCAAAATAGAAAAGATTTATGTTAGCAAATTGATGACCACAGCCTCTCATATTACAAGCAGGTAAGGAGTTATAAAGAAAGAGGGTGTCAGAGGAAAACATTATGAAAAACAGGCGAATTAAAAAAAGATAATGACAAAGGTATCACGCATTCAAAGAAAAAAAAAGAGACTCGCTCTGTTCCTTTAGAATAAAATAACTAGTAGCAAAACATCATAATAACAGGAAGTCAGACAAAAATCAAACATGCAATAAGTGCATTAAATACATAAATCATTGCAGTTTATTCATGAGCATAATTGCCTATCCATACACCATTATTGCCCCAAAAAACTATATGAGTTATAATATGGATAATAAGTAGTGCATTAGAGATTGCAATTATTAAAGCAAGAATTAAAAGTTGCCAAAAGAGAACAAATGAAAGAGAAACACAGGCATATAGAACAGCTATTATACAATGACGCACTTAACCTAATTTAGTCTATAAGTCAATTCAGTCCATGCAACCTAATTCAATGTTTATACTAATATGTTAATGAAAAACACAAAGCCAGTTCATTGTAGCCACCATCTTTTGCAAAGCTGTTTAACACAAGGTTCAGCCACTCAGCAGTAAATCGAGTTTTTAGTAATCCTGGAGAAAAGTACGCTTAAAGGTGCTATAGTTCCAGTCAAATGGAAGGTAAACAAGAAAAATATTTACACTAATCATAGAGAGTGTCTGTATTTTGGGCATTACAGTTCGGACTCGAATTGAAACATTTTCTAAACAAGCCTAATACACAATTGAAAGAAAATAATCAAAGCTAAGATGATTCAATGTGTCTAAAATTCACAAACAAATCCAAATTACATATTCCAAGATTAATAGGCTGCAAAACCTTAAAAAAAAAAATACAAGTAAGATCAAAATCCTCTTTCTATAGTGAACAAAAGATTCTCCAAATACGGGATGAATACACAAAATCTAATTTGAACGGAATCTTCTCCCGAAATGCTATCTAAGTAAACAAAAATTGAATATTTAAAGTGAGGGAAAGATGAAGGAAAAAGAAATATACCATCAGAGGCGTTGTTCTTGGAGAGAGAAGAGGAGCGAGCGTCTCGGTGATGATCAGCTGGATGCTTCCCCATCAGGAGGGACAAATCCTTGCCGTTGATCGTTGCTCTGGAAGTGGAAGGCGAAGATCTCTCTAGCTGCTTGTCTAATGCGTCGTTAATCCGCTTCCGATCAACTGGACCTACAACCACCTCCGACTTGGACCCGATTCCTCGCTCTCTGTACATATCTCTCTATACTCCTCTTCGCCGATGATGATTTTGTATAAGTTTGTTGATTATGGCTGACACATGGCGTGAGAATGACTAAACTAACCCCAGGTCTCACCAAGCTAGGGTTTTTGTCAAAAATAAAAATAAAATAAAATAAATGTATAATAAAAGTGTGTCTCTGACAGCTTAGTTTAGCCCATTCCCTCGCTAGAATAGATTTTTATTGAGTAAAAAAACAGAATAAAGAGAGACAGTTTTGGGCAGAGAGAGAAGGGGTTAAATTGGAAACTCAATTTTATGTTCCGGCGAGGAGGCCGATAAATCGGCAAATAAAGCTTGGCTGGTTGGCTTTAATAGTTGAGGAGGGGGACGTTTGCGTGGGGTTCCCTGATTTTGATTACGGAGTGCACTCCTACACGTGGCTTATGATTAGTCAATTACGGCCCACGTGGAGTGGGGGTGTATGGTATCCGATGTAGCTGTTTGTAGTTTAATGAGTATCACAAATTGAATTGAAAAATGGGAGAGCGGTGGATGCAGATCATGATAACGATATGATTTTTTAAATGGTGTTTTAGTAAAAGANGGAGCAGAGGTCAAGAGCAAGTGCAACAACTAGGTGTGGAGGGATGCATTATATTCTGGTGTTGGATCTAAAACATTCCTCACGTGCCAAGTTCGTGGACCGACCAACTTGGTTGAAACGTACGCCTAGATGCTATATTCAAAATATATATATATATGAAAATATTATTTTATATATATATATTCCAATAACATGAAGGAATGGTAAATTCAAACCTTAGATATGAATTTCCAATTAGATATACCATGTTGNTAGTCTTTGAGAATCACGGGATCATATTGATTTTTTTTTTTTTTTTAAATCGTGAAATGGGATGGGACCTACGGGGAGATTTTCATATGGTGAACGTTGAAGCAGTACATGTAATTGTATAACATTAGACCGACAAAGAGATTAAAAAATTAAATAGTGTCTACGTACAACACCTGAAGATGAAGATATGATCAAAGTAGACACAACAGCATAGAGCATCTGGGCTTGGTCCTTGCTGCTACTTTTAGTGCAGGTGCAATACAAAGTTGCCTCCTATATAATGGCATATTCCTTCCAAGTCGGTATTCTATTACCAACAAATAACAAATCAACTTGGAATTGGACTTGGTTCAATCGCTCATAATCGCCGTCCTTCTCATACGACCAAAGACAACAACATATTCCGCTGGCAGATTCAACCTCTTCAACTCTTTTCTACAGCAATCACCTATTGAACAACCTTGAGCTTTATAAACCGTCCCATGCTTGTGTGTAGTCCACCATCTTTTTGAAGTTCAATGTCTTGCATTTCCTTAAGAGGCTAACATCCAAACCTTTTGTCATCTTGTACCCTCGTTTAGTCCAAAAAATATCTTAATTGATGAACATAGATCAATAATGTACACCTTATCAGCAGCCGAGCTTAGAAAAAATCTGGCAAAACATGACAGGGATCATCACATCAGAGCCTTCTCATCCAAGCATCATTATTCATCCTGTTGTGTGGAGCATTATGCTCAACGATAGATCTTGTCGGATTCTCATTTGCACGAATTTCTACTCCACCACTTTGGTCCACTGCAATTTGTTTATTTTCTCTGTACTTATTTAAAATCTTTTATTTATTTTCCTTGCTAAAAGGGTTACTTGTTTTCACATTAGGCACAGAATCAGCATAGGTAGAGTAGAATAAAAGATAGTTGGATGATAGAACCGATAAAACAAACAGGTGATAAAAGATTATTTACGCAAACAGAAATTGAGAAATACGGCATATAATTACAGTGATCAGTCTCCACTACTTATCGGCAAGTACATGGTAAATGAATGAAAGCAGTAACAAGGTAATGCGTGCAACTGGCATTCTTTTCAATCTTCAGCAAAATACTTCTCCTCAGCATCCTGGCTGACTTCCCTAAGCCAGTGATCATCCAGGGTCTCATCGTTATCTATTTTTGAGTAATCAAGATGCTGATGATCCTCTCCTGACAGAAATTTCTGCTGCATGATGTAAGTGAACTGGCCCATCATGTCTTCAGTTTCTTCTGCTGACGGTGCTGCTTCCTGATTTTGAGCTCCTGTCGTAGACTGGCCACCAATGTTTGCATCAGAGTGATCTACGGGCATCTAGAAGTTGTGGGCAGATCAGAACATGTCAGAAAAATCCTCTTGGGCATTTTGGCGTAGAGAAAAAAAAAAAAAGCAACTTTAGTAAATTTCCTAATAAGTGAAGCCAAATGACACAATCATCATGTCAAAACATTGTAACTTGAAAAGAAAATCCAAGAGCACAGGCAAAGGTTTAAATTATACAGGAATTTTGACTATTCATCTGAGAACCAGCTAGTAGTACCATGGTAATAATCTACCTTAACTTCTTTTTTCAGTATGTTCTTCAATCTATACTAGCCACTACATGTAGAAAAAAGAATATGCCTTGCATCAGGTTAATAATTCCAACACTTCTGCCTGCCTTGGACTTAGTATTCTCATGACACTGGCATTGATAAGGACATGGCTGAAAGCGCCAGGCCCCCCAGCCATAATCTTACCTTATGTTCCTCTTGGCCTTCAAAATCTAGGAGACTATAAGAAAAAATAGCACAAAATAATGTCCATATTGCCCCAATCTAATGAGCTAGCCTCATTGTAAAGAATTATCCTAAATTCAACCAGAAAACAGTAAACTTGGTAACAGTTATGTGTAACAGTTATGATCTCATTAGCTAAAACCCTTCTGTTCCCATTGAGTGAGAGATCATCAACCAGCTATGATATTTGAAATAGCTCAAGCAAAAAATAACTTGATCAATCTGCTCAAGCTGCAAGCTCAATTTGTAAACAATAAGACACACTCAGAATAAAAAACCAAAATGAATTTAGATCTAAACTTTCCAGATAATATAAGTAATAAAGGCCTAAGACAATAAAATCCTACTTGAAACATGCATATATGAAAAACGGGAATACAAGATTAGATTAAGAGTCCACTAATTGACAATCCAAAATAAAGTAGAATATGTGAATATGAAAAATGTCAATGTCTTGTCAATGTGTTGGAACCAAATAGAAGTGGAATAAAAGTCCAAAAGTGAGTAACAGTGCAAGAGAGCATACAATCAGAAAAGGAAAGCACATGTTCAGGCGAAAGGGAATTTTTATGCAATAAAATCATTTCACTGGTAAGCTGGTGTAGCTAAGTTCAATTTCTAATCCACTACTGATCTTGATTGCGCTAGATGACTTAATTAAATTCTCAGGTTTGGACCATCTTCACATGAACCCAAGTCACAGAAGTAATCATTTGATTGCAGGAGAAGTAAAAGTATTCCTAGTAAAACACGGAAAAATTTTAGATCATGAACCTGAAAAAATTAAAGAATTTACCTCTGTAGAGCGCACAGACCCATTAGACATTTTCACCGTTTCTTCCTCTTCCTCTTCTTCTTCCTCCTCCTCTTCCTCCTCTTCCTCTTCTTCTTCCTGTTGGCTTCTTTCATTACCAACCCAATCCCCTGGAGCTACACCCAACCTCTGCTGCTCCTCCCTGATCTTTGCCACCAAAACTGCTTCCTCCGACCGCCTCATCAACGTCTCTGACCACCGCTCCCCTGGCCTTGCCATGCTCCTTCCACTCAAATCCTGAAACTTCCCCACATACTCATGATGCAAATACGGCTCCCTCTCCCTCATTGCATCCTCTGAGAAGTATTGACCGTCACTTATTAGTTGATTAAGATATGCGAGCCTCCGGTTCTTCACAGTCACTGACCTAGACCGCAACTCTTCTGAAGTTGGGTTCATCTTACCCCTAAGATTCTTTAAGTGCCAATTTACCTCGTAATCACTGTCGAGGGCATCAAACTCACCAAGCTCATCAGAAGTCAATTGTAATCCATATCTTTCTGAAATAAATATATAAGCTAAATCAGTACATTAAGATGGTTAATTAGGTGAAACTAAACTACATTACAATTGATTGGTAAGCAAAGTTTAAGAAAAGAGAAATATTAAACTCTGCTAAAGGTTAAAAATGATAGGAAACTATGTCTTAAAATTGCAGATGTTTGTAAACCAACTTGCTAAACTGGTTCGAGACTTCTCCATCACTTACTGTAACTTAAAGAGTGCCAAACAATAATTACTAGTTGAATACAAGGACAAGGAAAACAAACAACTTAAGCAGAAAATACTCTATGGTAATTCTCAGCAACCAAACAGAAAAAAAAAAGTGTCAAGAATCGGGCAATTTCTGACTAGATGGTGGATACCCATTCTATTTCTTTTTAAAAATTTTATCTCCGTAGTTGTAATTAAAGTTTGATTTTTTAAAAATAGAGGTGATAGTAATAGGTGAAATAGAAGGGGTTACCAAGGAAAACGGCGGCGTCGCGGGAGAGGAGGTCAAGCAGGATAGATTTGCGTTGGGAAGGAGTGGTGGCGTTGGATTGAAGAGCGCGAGGAAAGTAGAGGTTATCGAGACACGAAAGTCTCTCGCTTATGCTTTCCTTCACCTTTCCCTCCATTTCTCTCTTCTTTTTCTCCTCCTCTGCCTTCCCTTCTCAATAATTCATCCTCCGTCTCGTCAGTCGGTGCTGCTGCTGTTGGTGACGGTGCATAATTAGCATGTGCATATCACGTGGCTAGGCTACTAAACGATCAAAGGAAAAATGTTGGCAAAATAGACCATATTAAAAGAATTCTTTGAAAAATGGATAGAGTCTCTTGTACTGTTGTTCAGTTTCTTAATTGAATCTTAAATAAGATGGAGAAATTATTTTTTTTTTCCATATTCCCGAAATAGTGATTGATTTGTTATGACACCCAAACAACACTCTTCTCAATTGATTGGAGGAGAGTTTTCAAACAATTATGACGACTTCTCGTGAGCAATTTTAGTAGAATGAACAAGAAGTAATGATATTGGGAAAATTGATCTTTTTCGCTTCATTAATGAGTTTTGAGTCAAGTTTACAGTGATCCAAAATAAATAAGGGATCATCAGCACCCCACTTAAGGGGTAGCTTGGCGTATATAAATATAATATATGATGATTTCATCGAAGCATGATAATGTAACTCAAAATTACAACGAATATTTCAAGCAAAAATTTCTTAGCTCGTAACTTAACCCTACCCCATCCTGTTCGATCTTGCATTTAAATTATTCAAGTTTCAGAAAATCTCCAATTGTTTACAATTGCTCAACATGGTTAATAATTGCATCCGGGCAAGACTGGGCTTGTAGAAGCTCCAACCGGTTAAATGGTGGAGCAAACTGCAATATGTAGTCTTCATCTGAAACAACACAATCAAACGTTAAACAAAGGGTATTGGAGTATCGCAATCGTCTTTTGTTTTCCTAGTAATCAAACAGAATCAAGGGCGAGGGGAAGGGGAAAGAGGATTAGGAAACTCACTCTCTTTGATCGTTCCATAGAGCCAGCACAATACTTCGTCCGCAAATGCTAAGCAGACTCCTCCCTGTCAACCATTATTTTCAATTAAACCAATAAAAAGAGGTGAGCGACACTCAACATTTACTATAAATATTTTAGTGACTTAAATAAGCGCAATACGAGGTTAATTCACATTCAATGGCAGCAAATTGACCTGCCAATAATTCTTCATTTTCACTCTTTGAGTAATATCTTTCGTTCTTAGTCTCTCTGTACGGACAAGTCTACCTGAATCATCCCTGCATCAAATATAAGATACTATTACAAATCTAAATTAGGATGAAATAAAGCAAAATATTTACGAAGCAGAACTAGCATCCTGAAACTGGAAACATAAGTGCATATGCTCGAAGAAAGGGAGAGAGAAAGGAGGCTGTGATTGGATTTGCCCAGTTTCCAATAAGCAAAGCAGAGTCTCCATTTCTTTCCAGTATATATCTTTAACCTTTCTGATTGTAAAGCCATGCAGTGTCTCTTGTAAGGAGGCTGAATAATGAAAATTACCTAAATCCGACAACAATAAAAGGAACCCCAGCCAGGAAAGATTGAATCTGTGACAAAATAACACAACTGAGTTATTACTTCTAACAAACAAATAAAGAAAGTTATGTCTGAAAAAAGAAAAGGAAATTTGACTGATTGTAATTCATAAACTTCATCACAAAAAAGTAGTTATCAAGAAAAGCCGCTATCACATCTTCTATCCAAATAAAGTTCTCGAGTAACCTTTAGAAGGCAGCTGAGTTTCCCATGTACATTTTTTAATTCAATATTTTGTTCTTATTGAATGAGTTACCAAGCAATTTTACCAAAATTCTTCAAATATATAATTTTGCATGCCAGTCTTCAACAGAACTCCTGAGCACTCACATGAATCTCAGCGTGCAGATGGCACCCATTCAATAACCAAATCAAAGGAAAAAAATATAATTCAAGGCCATCATAGGAAACCAAATGTACCCAAAACTTGAGCAGTTTCTCTCTCTCATATCTTTCCTCAGTGTGATATTCCAGCTGCGGCATAAGAAACACTTATTCAAATAATCAAAGCACATTAAGGTTATAAAATGGAAAAAGATGAAACAAAACAACGATGTGAATCAACCTCACGACTCGTCTTTAACTCCACATAAAACCTCCTTCCGTCATCAGTTGAGTCACAGCAATCTAGTTCAGCACCCATCAAAAGACGATGAGCCCCTAATTTGGTTTTGAACACAGCACAGAACTCAACATTGGCATCAACATTATGTATCCGTTCTCCATAAGCTCTTCCGGGATCTTCTGTGGCAAGGCTCTCAAAACAATATCCCCAGTAACATCTGGACAAGTCAGAGTTAAATGAAACACTTTTTACTTATAAAGAAAGAATAATATTCCAATACAATTAGTTGCACAAGAAACACTAAACTAACTGAATGTGGTACAAACAATCACCATTTAGTATCCTAAATGTCTCGCTGACTTTCAGTCACAAAAGGCATTTATTCATAGAGCAAGTCATAAATCAAGTACCTTTGACGATCCTTCTCACTTTTTGGCCTCTCTGGTAATTTATGCACATCAAGATAGACAACCCCATTCCTTTTGTGCACCCCCATTTCCCAAGGCTCATGTCGGATGTAAGCAGTAGCCAGTATCTGCACAAAGGCAAGAAACAAAAATTATATTACAATAATGTGCCATTCACCAAAGGAAACAGAATGTGAGTGGAATGCAAGCAAAGGTTAACTAAGCATGAGAAAAGAGTGTGGGTCAAATTTATTTTATTTTTCTTGATAAATATAGTGTGACCAACACTTAAATAGCTATTAAATTAACTACTTTAAGGCTAAACAAACAAAAATTAATTGTGTGCATATCCAGTTATATATCTGATATCCTTCAGTTTCTTGTATATTTTCTTTGAAAATGCCTCTTTTATTAGTTCCCTTAGAATATCGTCCATCAATCTCATCCATATTGATTTGTGTGAGTTATCGAATTTTATCTTAATAAAAGCATCTTCTGAAAGCAACATTCATTCACCCATTAAAGATTAGCTAATGCTTCTAGTGAAGTGAATAAATCAGACCATCTATACTAGGATTCAAAGTTACAATTAGTAGATTATATTCACTGAAAATACTCAAGACAATTAAACTAATTGTAAACATTTATCCAAAGGAGATGATTACCTTGTTAAGATTGTTACGGAAAGTCTGTAAGGAAAACAAAAAAGGGAAGAAACTATTAGTCTATAACTCCTTAATAAAGATATGAGAGGCAAATGAAATTTAAAACTATAACGATAGTTTGTACCACAAAATGCATGTTTTGAAGTGGGATATTTTTATCTCTTATGCAGGCAAGCAAGTCGCCAAAACCCTCAGAGCCTAGTTCTGGTTTAGAGAGAAAAAGAAACAAAGTGTTACCTGTATGCATTAGCCCTCATACCATATTGCAAAGAAATCCATACAAAGATGTAAACATCAAAGCTTTAATATCATCCAATTATTAATGGTAGTAATCACAAAAGTCCAAACAACATAAATACCTTTTTTCTCTATAAAAGTATCATAACCGTCATTTAGATCAGCTCCGACATCTTCATTGATGAGACGCTTAAAAAGCCTCTAAAAATGTGAAATTAAGCATGAATGATGAGGTTAGAATCAGCTTAAGAAAAGAACAGAAGAATGATATAATAAAACCATTGACAGACCAGGTTCCAAAAAGCTTACCAAGCTGCGATCATCAAAGTAGACATCACCACCTTCTGTGCGACTATAGCAAGCAAGTTCGCATGGCTATAGGAATGAATTAACAATTCAGCAAAAAATAAGCAACAAGAAACCACGTAGTACGTACTAGGTTTCTACCAGAAGTCCACAGGGACAGTCTACCAACAGCACCAAAATATTCACACAGTACAGATGCATAGTTAAGTCACACAAAATCTACCAGACATAAACAAAAAGACCTTCCAAATAAATAAACCCAGATGAGAAAATCCAATGTCACTTCATGCACCACTTACCTTTTTTCCACTTTCTACAATATAATGTCATAGCTATATGGTAAGATTGAAATGCAAATCACTTCGGCTTGGGGTGATTAAGGTCAAGTCTGAATATAAGCTATTGATAGATCAAAGTTGAAAAACCTAAAGAAATAAGGGAAGACAAAAATAAAGTACTTCAGGTACCTCTTGGAAAGCAATAACTTTTCTTGACAATGTTTCTTCACTCCTGTTAAGCTTAAATTCAGAAACAAATCGTTCATCATAACGACCATTTGAAAATTTTGAGCCATAGCCATAGCCCTGCCTCGGAGGATAAGGTCCTGGTCTGGGAAGAATGCCTGGTCCTCTATCATTTTGCCAACGACCACGTCCAAAACCCCCTCTACCACCCTGGTTGTTACTGTGCCGTATAACAGGCAATACTGCCAATTGTGTTTAAAAAAAAAAAGAAAAAAAATCAATATTTTGGAATAAAAACAAACTGTTAATGTAAAATGCTATGTGAAAAAAAAAAAAAAAAAAAACGAATANTTGGAATAAAAACAAACTGTTAATGTAAAATGCTATGTGAAAAAAAAAAAAAAAAACGAATACTTCAACTTCAGAGTCCTAAAAATGATTTCACCCAAGCAACCACCGAGAATGCAAACCCAAAGTTAATCTATTATTTTCCTTTAAAACAAAATCCCAAATTGTTTTAAAAAAAATAACTCAACAAGGAAAACACAATCCAGGGTGGAATCTAATAAAACCGCTCAAAATACACAAATTAACCCAAAAAAAAAAAAATTCAATAAGCAGCCTAATTCAACAGTGACCAAAACCCAGTAAAGAACTTCAATAAATTAAAAAAGAAAAGGTAACAAGAATCTAATAAAACCTAAATGGACATACTTCAAAGTCCAAGAAGCTGTAAAAACCTAACAGTTAATGAAGAGAAAATTAAAAATTACCAGGTATAGAGTAAGGACTAGCGGCAAGGGTTTTGCAGTAATCTTCATTATCAGAGCCAAATAGATCTTTGTCATCTTCTTCATACACATCTCTATCGTTTTCGTAATTATAATCATAATTGCTATTAATTCTACTCACATTATCTACTTCTTCTCCATTCTCTTCTTCTTCTCCACCTCGCCCGCTACTTGCGCTTCCACTCCCACTGCTGGACTCTCTCCCATCACTGCCGTTGGAAGAGGAAGACGCCGACGACGATGACGATCGTGATGAAGAGGCGGAAGAGGAAGAAGAGGATGACGAGGCCGATGAGTCGTGGGCTCCACGATCTTGTTCGTTGTTGTTTTCTAACTCTTCTCCGAAGATGTCCACGTCTTGTTCAGAGAAATCCATGGTGTTATTACTCACGGTTTTTGGCGAATCAGTGTGGTGGCAACTTGTTTACTGGCTTCTCTTTGCGTACGTAGTCTCGAGTCTTAATTGGTGCCCTGTTCGGTGAAACAGCAACGGAACTTAGTATTTGGGCCTTCTTGGATAACAGCTGGGTTAACAGATTAGATGAACTCGTTAAAGCCTAAAACTCATTAAGCCCAATTGTTTGGGAAATGCCAAAAAGTATACAAATTGAGGGGCTATTCTGGGTTTTAGCCACCCAAATTTTTGAGTTGCTGAGGTGTCAAATAAAGTATTGAAAAACTTGTCAATAGCTCGGCAACATATTTGATATTTATTTGGTTATTTGGTAATGTTCGATAAGTGTTAGGCGAGGTATCGAGTTGTGAAACAACTCTTGTTTAATAATTCATAGATATCCTATTTCACAACTCAACACTTTACCAAATGTATAGAAGAAAATTAAGATTTAATTAATTAAAAAATAAATAAAGAAAATTGACTAAGTTTAGA
>JANKKB010001469.1:0-10342 GCA_026225775.1 Bursera palmeri
ATGCTTCTTTCATTGCTTTTTGTGTTCTTGTTTACCATGTATAGCTAAATGTAATTGCCCGTCTCGTAAAAGACTAGCTCATCGTTATGACTATCATTTTCTTTTCTTCTTTTTTATTTCAATGTCAACTTTATTAAAATTATAAAATTGCAGCATGTTATGCTGTCACGTTTACTCCTTACTTTCTTCGTATCTGCAGCAACAGAGTTGCAGAGGGCGTATCTTAAAAAAGAGTTAATGGAAGCTTTTGCATTGCAGGCGGCAGGGAATCGTATGGTGGTCACGTGGTAACGACGATAGTGCGCCCACGTCTTGCAGTAATGATGTAAATGCCATGTTTCCCGTCAAATGAGTTAGCATCAAACTTAAAACTTATCTATTCACCCCTATCTTCATTGTCCGGTATATGACAATGACAAATGTTGTTTCCATTTCCATCGTGTAAGAGTGAGATTGAGATTGTTTAATTATTAATATATTTAGTTTATTTGACTATTGCCACTTTCGACGTTGCTTCTATGAGTGCTGTCCAGCTATAGCTTAATGCCCCTTGTTCTCCTTTTTATTATTTTGCTCCGTTACTGCTTACAATTTCTCCTGCTCCGAGGGCTTTCGATTTCTTTTATGTACTCTCTTTAACTCACTGAGTTAATCGATCTCGCTTTGTTTGTTGTTCAATTATGTGATTAGATTTAAGATGGTTTAGTCTCTAGTTTAATCTTGTGTTGTTGACTGATCGTGACTAAGATAAGGACGAATTGACTTCGCTTGCTCGAAGTTGTGTATGGCGTGATGAGTTTTGGAAGGGTGAGGGGGAGGGTGTGGTTGGCGTGGAAGTATCAGGTGCGTTGATGAGTTTGATCGACCCAGATTTTTGACCCGTAAGCCATGAGCAAATCCCAAATTCGTTACCTTTTATTTTAGTCATGGTTCAGTATCACGGTATGCTATGGGAATTTGTTAAGATTTTTTTTTTTTTTTTAAGTTTTTCTATCTTTTCATACTTGAAAGTAAATTTTCTTTTGATATTTATTATTTTACTTTTTCATAACGTAATATTATTTTATTATTTATATAATGTCATATCACAGATATAGTACAAAATTAATATACAGGTTATAGTATTACTGATCTTATTTTCTTGAGATTTACTTTGCTTTTTTTTCTAAATTATCTTTTAACTTAACACTTAAATTTTCGATATTAGCCGATAATTGTTTATTTTATATTATTGAAGATAAAATTTATTAAGTTAATATTAGAATTTTATTTTATAATTTATCTCTATTAACCACGGAATTTAACTTAAAGAATGGTGAGAAAATAGTATTAAAATTTTAAGTCAATAATTTAAGTTAATGTAACTTGGACATGATAATTATAAATCATATTACATAAATAAAAAATATGGAATAAAGATTGCTTGATACTTATCCATAATATTATTCATATGAAAAAAACTAATTAAGTTTTCTAATAAATATAAATAAATATTTAAAAATTTCTCAATTAATTAAGGGATAATTTTCGAAAGAGGGGGAATGGTTTCATTTACGCAAGTGAGATAGTAAAAGAGACAACACTTCCGTCAAAAGCAAGGATCAAACGGTGGCAGGGAGCTGGACCACCCTCTTTCTTCCTCTCCAACTACTTAATTAATTACATAAATAAAATGAATAAAAATAACTCTCTTCTCTTCTCTTGTTGCTGCTTCCTTCTGGCTCCAACAATATAAAACGACTGCTTCATTTGCTCTTTTTCTTATATAAGATTTCTTGGCACGAAGCATTAAGAGAGGGAGAAATGGTTGGACCAGGGAGACCTCAGTTTGTGCTATTTGGTTCGTCTATAGTTCAGTTCAGTTTCAGCAACGATGGCTGGGGTGCCATCCTCTCTGACTTGTATGCTCGTAAGGTAACCTATCTTCTTGTCTTCTCTTTATCATCATGGTTCAGATTTTATCTCCTTATTTGTNTTGTGGTGTTCATGTATTCTCAAGCTTCTAATGGCTTTTCCTGGAACTGATTTTATATATCTTCAAAACAAGAAACAATTGCTTGGTAGGAGAGTTCTTTTCCTTCTAATCATTTTTTTTTAAAATATTTTTGGGATTATCGAAGTGTTAAAAACATAATTTATTAATATTTTCATCAAACATAATTTACAGATACTGCATCACTTTAGACGTCGTTAATGGTGGGTTCCACGTGTCTTAATCTTATTTATTTCTANTTGCACATATTTATTTCCATGGTTGGCAGCCATTGACCATAATATAATGTACCATTCATTTTAGTGTTCTTTTTTCTTTTTACTCTTTGATTAATTTATTAAAATTAAGAAAATATTTTAGGGGAAAGTTTTAAAAGATTTTAAAAATCTAATAAGAAACTGTAAAGGGTATTGAAATTTTCTTCTAAAAACACAACAATTTGATTCTATGACGATTCTAATTCGAGATAGTTTTAAATATGAAAAGCCATGCTCTCTTATCCGTTGCCGATAAAGGACACGTTTAGAAAATTTTGAAGTACAGCTGCTTTTCACCCAAATCAGTGGGGGGGACAACTATGGCTGTGACCTTTCAACTTTTTAGAATTCAAGTGGGGAACTTCTCATCTTGATTGAAAATTGGAAATGCTTCAAGCAGATAATTCCAAATACGTGGCATTTTTATTGTGCTGAATCAACAAACTTTAGGATTGATTAGACGCATTAATGAGAATTTTTCTTTGAAGGAACCTAATCATTATTCACTTTTCCAACTTAGATTTTTTTAAAAATTAATAATTTTATTAATCTTTTTAAATGGATTAGAGATAATGTGAACATGTACAACGGAAAATACTTTGTTATTATACGTTGATACAGCAGTGCTCATTTCCTAGAAGTAAAACTGGAAGTGATTTTGGCCTGTAAATGTGGATAGGCAGACATATTATTGCGAGGATACGCTGGTTGGAATTCACGGCGCGCTCTACAAGTAATTGATCAAGTTTTTCCAAAGGTATCATATAGTAGCCAACAACATAACAATTTTAATAAATTGCTTGAATAAGTTTACGAATGAAGTGTTATTATGAATCAAGGACGCTGCTGTTCAACCTGCATTAGTTATTGTCTATTTTGGTGGCAATGACTCGATGCGTCCTCACCCCAGTGGCCTTGGCCCTCATGTTCCGCTGCCTGAATATATTGAAAACATGAAGAAGATCGCTCTACACCTTAAGGTATTCCTTCATTAAGCTATTCAGTTCAAAGACAAATATGAATCTTTTTTTTTGGGGTAAAAAATGATGTGGGTACTTGACGCATGTTCTACAATGTAATTTTTCGTTTGCCAGAGCCTTTCTCCAATGACTCGTATTCTGTTTCTCAGTTCTCCTCCTATCAATGAGAGACAAATTCATGAAAAACTGAGGTGCTTTGTTTCATACTTATTTAATTTTAGTTTCCAGGCTTCTGTTGCATGGTTCAGTTCTAGTGGTACTTAGCTTATCCTTTTGAAACCAGTGCTAAATTTGGAGATATGGGTCGAACAAATGAAAGTTGCCGAATTTATTCAGAAGCTTGTTTGCAGCTATGCCGGGAGATGGGCGTGAAGGGTATTAATCTTTGGAATGCAATGCAGCAACGGGATGATTGGTTGACGGCTTGCTTCACGTAAGTGACCTTTTGTCCTAGTTTTCGATTCATTATGATTTATGATTATATGTGCGGGTCATGGACGCATTGTCATTCGAGTTACTCAAAATCATTTTAATTAAGTACTTTTGCTCAATTCAAATTACTTGTCTTCTAATCCTTCTGCAGTGATGGGATTCACCTTTCTTCTGAGGGGAGCAAGATAGTGGTTAAAGAAATTCTGAAGGTCCTCAGAGAAGCAGAGTGGGAACCTAGTCTTCACTGGAAATCAATGCCCACTGAATTTGCAGAGGATTCACCCTATTATGCAGTGGCCCCTGATGGAAAGACTACTATTAACGCTTCTGACTCGGATGTCTGCAGAGACATCCAGTGGGAATAGTAGCATTTGGCATAGAAGGATGTTATTTATGCTGCTCCACGAAAAATTGCTTATCATTGTTGAATATTATGCATTTACCAGGGAATAAAGTAAACCAGAAATTGTCGCGCGGCCTGTTAATTTAGAGCGTTTTTAGAGTCTTTGAGTACCAAGCGCTCTCTGGCAAGGTGTTAAAACAAGTTGACTTAGAATTGGTAAAGACTTTTTAATTACACTCCAAAGCAGCGACCATTGAAATCCAGAGAAAGAAACCAAAACGAATCGCTACAAATTGCCTTCCTTCTGGTTAGTTGAAACTGATAAAATTAATGGACCGGTCAACAATTAGATTCTGATGAGATGAGATTCGTAAGCAATTAATCAGCTCAGACTTGTTCACAAAACTATATGGCAGGCAACTAATTTGGACAAGGAATATATAGAAGAGAAATGGATCGAAAGGGAAGAACACAAAATAGCTGACCGTAAAATTTGTTCTCAACAATTATATTACATCAAGGTAAGCTCTACAAACTCCGGTCTCCATATCTGCGGGGGATATCTCAATCATATTGCCCAAGCCAAATGCATCACGTAAATCAAACAAAGAATAGTAATACATACAAAAAAGGTGAAAAAACAAGCAGAAACAGCAATGGTAGCAGCAGCACTCACATGCTGCCATATTGCGGCAACCCAACTTTCCAGGATGATAAAGCCTACCTCGCTAAAGCATTCAACCGAGAAAAGAGCTTGGCCTTAAACCTCCAAATATGAAACGTAATCCAAGGAGATTATATAACTCAGAATTCCAATAAACTTCAGATGGGTACATGCTCTGCTGGTTAAAACATGTTAAGTGGACAGTTGGAACCTGCCAGTTGGTTTTCTTCTTCTCCATCCCTGAGATTTAAGAAAATGTAAATAACCATAAGATTCAATCAATACAATAAGAACAAACAAAATCATACAACCACACAAAAAGAAGGGCAGCAAACTTACGAAGGCAGCATAATACACAAAGGTCAACCCCGCTAAAACAATAAAAGCAATTTGAAAGACGTTATACCTGTAACAGAATAATCAATGTCAGGTACGTGTAGAAAACAAATGCAAAATCAAAGTAAAACAATCTACAGAAACACATTAACTCACTTGTACAAATATCTAATTCCACGAAGAGACTGCAATGTGTGGCCAAATATTTCCTGAGCAGCAGTTGCTTGAGCATAATATCCAAATGCTGTGGCACAGAACTGAATCACACTGAAATACAGAAACAGAAAATGCCCCCAATAAGATGATGTTGAAACATAAGCTTTTTGTTAATAATAATATAATGTTGCCTCCTTCCATTTTAAACTGCTAAGGTTGCTTAAAGAGTTGAAATAACAACATCAAGAACTTTCTATTAAACAAACATCATTGAGGTCTGATTATGTATTTCCAAAATTATAATAATACTAGATTTGCTATGGGAAAGACTTAAGGACTACAGCAGTCAACCACATGCTTTTTACATGCTCGAACAATAAGTACAAGAACACCAAAAAAAAAAAAAGCGGCAGAATGAAATCATATTATCATTAACCTTGAAGAATTAATTTTACTAAACATAACAAATCATGACAACATGCTAGACTGACCAAATAAAGCACTAGAAAGACAACCAAGACATGCTATTCAAAAAGAATAATTGAGAATCAAGAACGCCAACCTGATTGAGCATAGGAGAATGAGTCCCACATTGAAAAGAAAAGAGTTCATTAGCGTGGCTCCCCACCTGTGAACAAGACCATTAGTTGATGAGCAATCGTCAAATAGAATGTCAGTTTTCACAGAGAGTATATATAATAACTAAACAAAAAGCTGCACCAAAAAGCTCATTACTTCATGGGATGAATTGTAATGAAAACTAATCTTAGACCCAGCATCATTGCCCCAGCTATCACTGCAAGCAGAAGGTAGAAACAGAAGAATGCAAACGCTGCAGTACCAAGAAGACCTGGCAAATGGGCATGAAGCAAATACCCAAATAAGATTTGTCAAGTAGAAAAGGAAAAGAAAGGTAAAAATGGCATCTAAACAAATCCAATATTACCCCATATATCATCCAGCTTGATAAAAACCTCATTCAGGAAAGGATGAAGAGGTGGATTTATCAATAGATATATGACAATATGAGCAACCCAAGCCACTGAAACGATCAACCTAGTAAGAAAGAAAAGCAAAGATCATAGATCACATATAGCTGGTAAAATTTTACAGAAAATTTATGGAGAGCTATAATATATCAATGGTTAAATTTCAAATCCTAAGAAAATAAACTAAAAACAAAGGTTCATGCTCTACTGTACTGCACCAAACTTAAAATTTCAAGAAATGTACTAAAAAGCTGTCTTCAATAACTTCAATAAGTAACCCCTAACCAGTGCAACACTGCATGCATATAAAGCAGAAATTTTGAAGTGAAGAGGTAAAGACAACCTTCTGTATCATATTGTAAAGCAGAAATTCCTTATCTACATTATACGCTATACATGTAAATTTAACATGTTTCCCTAACTCTAGACAAGTTCAAAAAGAATCCATATTTCAAATCAAACCATCTATTAAATTCATAAGCACGTATAGAGCTTTTCCATATGGATCAGAGCTTTTCTTCCATTAACTTTTGGCTTCGTTTTGTCTTAAGTTATCCTTCCTTCATATCTTTGATGGCTTACCAGCACTCAAAATAAATTCCCTTTCCTCAACAGTTTTATAATAATAAATAAATAACCCCAGATACTAATGTCAAAATCTACAAAATTAACGAATATCACTGTAAGAGAGAGAAACAATAGCCATGAAAATCCTTGCAAAGAGCCATCTATTTATGAAAACAGAACTTACCCTAAGATTCCCAACACAAGTTTTGCCAAGTACCCAAGAACAGTCAACGCCCAAGAAGTCTCAGCCTAAAAATTAAGCAAGGAGCTATGAATAAGGGGTGAATTTTTTCGAACACAATTATTCAGTACATATTAAAAGCCAGCAAGTCATATTCAGCACCTTTTCTCCCTGTGGATACATCTCTTCTAAAAGCTTCACATCTTCTTCCAACTGAAGCAACTCCTGCAAAATTAAGCCAGAATAAAATAATTACCCAGGAAATAAGTAGGGATCACAACCAACGAATCACAATACCAAAAGTTTAAAATAGTAAAGAAGCCACGACCATGCCCAATTTATCAGTTGTTTACCAAAGCCAATACTCTTATCAAAACTGACAATCTGCGATTTGGGTTCTGAGAAACGTGATATGAAGTATACTTTTTCAAATGCGAATTGCAAATTTTGAGATTCCTTACCTTTTCTACTGCCTTAACATTTTTCCTCCATTTTCTACCCTTAGAACCACTTCTTTCTTCCTGATGAAGTGCATCAGCTGCTTTTTTTAGCTCTCTTGCTTTCTTACCAAGTTCAGTTGCTTCCTACAAATCAAAACAGCTCTCAATGAGCTATATATACATATATATACCGCCACTTCATAACTACTAAAGTATGCAATATTTCACCCTACAGAGTATGCAGTAAAGATCACCTTAATATACTGTGAGCGAGTGATAACAGCCTTTGGACGTCGGATGAATGAAAAGATAAGTCCCAATGGCAGACAAGCAATGCCAACACCGCCAAATATCTGACAATACATTGCAAGAACAGCAGTGAGTAATTTCTTCTTAAAAATGGAAAAAGGTAAATAGCATACATACAACACAATGAGGCATCTCATCGCAACTGACAGCAACACTCGTGAAAATAAGCAAGATGCACGAATGAAAAAAAAAAATACAAGTTTACTCCACTTATTACGGATAACCGGGATCAGACACAACCTATCTAAAAATCATTTACATTACACAAGATGGGCAGAATGTATCTGCATATAAAATTTTAAAAAAATTAAAAAAATAAATCCAGTAGAATTGAAAATTTAATGTTCTGATTGAAAGGATGATCATACCGAAAAAAGAACAGATCCAACAATTGTAGCAAGAGCAACAACATATTCCGGGAAGGTAGTACGCATAGTCCATGTTTTCTCAGATGAATCATTTGCAGTATATGCTGCACACTGTAAGAAATGAAAAGAGTACAAAAGAATATCGTAAGAGCTTAGTCCTTATAGTAATATGCAAAGTGAACACAACAATATTAAGCCATGAAGAAGAACAAATAGACTCTATCACAAATGGATAAAAAGGAGTAATAACCTGGCGTGAACCACTAATACATTGTTGACCGCTAGAAAACTCCCAGTTAGTTGGAAAATTTGTTGTAGATGAAGAGAGGTGTCTAACGGTGAAGTCCACCTTCCCAACAAGACCTAAGTACCATCAAAGAGAATCAAACCAGTAAGACGCATATGAAACTATCCCAAAACAAACTCAAACATGCATCAAACATTCACAAAAACTTGAAAATTGAAGTACAAAATAATTGCCCCTGTTGATTTTCTGTATCATTGCTTTTCTTATATGCATACAAATTTAAAATATCTGGTAGTTTACTATGTGGATGCATAACATGTGTGTGAAACAAACTGGTTAACCAAACAGGATAAAGAATGCCACACAGGTACAGAGATAAGCATGACAAATTATTTGAATACACACACGCTAGAAATGACTACTCAAATGGGTACTTAGACTACTAAAACCGAACAATGGCTGGAAAAGGGAATGCAATTCATTTCTCTCATCAAACAAATTTCACATACAACCAAATTCCCCAACTAGAATTCACCAATATAATCAGTCATCATGACAATACTCGTAAAAGATAAAATATCCAAACGACCTTTGTAAAAAAATTTCAGCAATATAGCACACTCTACATCTACCCTAATATACCATTCAACTAAATTCAAGCACTTAACGAAATTTCTTCAAATCTAGAAAAAAGAATTCAAATCCACAGAAAATACTTAAAGGCATGAAAATTTGTATAAAAACAACTAACCATACAAAATTCCAAGCAGAAGCGCGCACACGATAGCTGTCATTATCACCCACAACAACGCGCTCTTAATCCTTTTGCCAACACTCCTGCAGGACGACGCAATTATCAACCCATTAATATTAGTAAGTAATAAACATACACATATTAAAAAAATTAAAAACTAAATAGAAACGAAACCCTAGATTGATGTACGAACTTGTCTTGGTCGCCTTCATAGTAGAACATAGCGAAGGGGATGACGAAAAACACGAGCACCGCATCCACAATATAAATAGCGAGCCACAGATCCTTCATCGGCAAGGTAAGATTACACGCGCCATTATAAATCGCGTGCCTACAAGCCTGCCGGTTGGCCACGTCAGCCGGTAACATCAGTATCGAAATAGCGGCAACGGAGAGTCCCAAAACTACGACGAATTTCGGAAAATAAGCCTGGTTGGCGTCGTCCGGATGCTGATAGTTGACGAGAAGGTATACATTGAAGATGAAAACCAGAATGCAAACCACTATAGCGACGATCACGAGAGCGAGATTAAAATCGCCCATTTTTTACCCCTTTCGATTCCTATCAAAACGACGAATCGAAAGAAATTAGGGTTTCTTTAATTTTTTTCTTTTGTTTGTAGATCTTGATTTCACCTTTTTTGAAAACCAGAGAGGTGAAGGGGGGAGGTTTGGTCCGGTGAGATGATTTGTTGTGGGGTCGGTTTTGGCGTGTGAATGTCAAATGACAGTATTAACCTCGGGAAATGATTTAAGGACGGAGAGAAGGAGTTGTAGAGGCGTCGTGCGTTTGGGGTTTAGTGTAAACTCAGAGTTTCGCCCCTTTACAACCTTCGAAACAGGCTGTCCAAGTGAGACGAGGCTCTTTGTTTAAACCTTTTTCGAGGCATGTAAAAAATTGTGAGGAGTGGCTTGGAGACTCCGTGGCAAAATAAGCGATAACTGCGACAAACCGAGTGCAATTATGTCTTTTTCGCACCAAGGGCATTAAAGTAGTTTTCTCTTTTATTTTCTTTTAAAATAAAGTGAGAATATTTGCGCTCACTTTTTTTTTTTTGTTAACATACTCACACACTAAATAAACCCTGTCTTAAATTTAAAATATTTAATTTTACTTTTWAAAATTACTATATTAAAATAAATCCTATAAATACTTGTTTTTTAAACAAACCCTTTCGCACCAAGGGCATTAAAGTAGTTTTATCTTTTATTTTCTTTTAAAATAAAGTGAGAATATTTGCGCTCATTTTTTTTTTTTGTTAACATACTCACACACTAAATAAACCCTGTCTTAAATTTAAAATATTTAATTTTACTTTTAAAAAT
>JANKKB010001470.1:0-29967 GCA_026225775.1 Bursera palmeri
AATGCGGTTGTGAAAACTAGACCTCCAGTACTCTTATCTTCAACAGAACCTTCAAGATCCTGTTTTATTTCTGTGCATTTTTGGACTGGTTGGTACAAATCAAACCTTCTTGTACATTCATTCAATTACATTAAGACTAGAAGGAATTCAATTTCATTTCATGTAATTTATTTAAAAAATATGTACTTAAGTTTTCTCTTAAAATAGATAATTAAAACAAAATTAAAATTTTGATTGTTCAAATATATAGTAAATAGGTTGATTTTATTGAGTACCACTATAATTAGAAAGCTAATTTTAAAAAAATTCATCACTTCGGCTTTATAATTAAGGTGCTTTAATTAAATTAATCCACTAAATATTATATGTTTTTATATGTATTAAGATATAATAATTTATATATTATTGAATAGTCATTGATTTACTAAAATATATAAATTAAAAAAAAAAATTAAAAGGTTTATTACAATATATAATCTATAGATAGAAAAAAAAAATTAAAATGTGATTTTCTTAATACTGATTTAGTAATCTTTTTTAATTATTAAAATTAATGATTATATAATATATAAAATTAAATTAAAAAAATAAATCTCAATAATCAACTCTTAAAATATTATTTGGTCTTAGACCATCTTAAAAGAATCATTTTATTTATTTAATATTTTAAAATTGTTGAAAAACAAGAACTAGTTTGGGTGAGGTTAAGTGAACTCAACTCAAGTGAAGCGCTGCCTGCGTAGTTTTGTTAGTTTACTAAACGAGCATAAAAGTCGTATGTGCCAGCTGCTATTCTCATCGTCACTCTCTCACTCCCTTTACTCTCTCTTCCACTTTCTCTCCTTATAACATGATCATATCTCCACGTTAAATCTTCTTTCACGAATTTTATACTTTCATAATCTCCCACTTCAGCTTCAGCTTCTTTGTTGAGTTCTTTATCAGAGACAAAGCAGCTTTCATGAGTGACCGACTATCAAACCAAACTTCAATCTTTGGTCTGCGTTTATGGGTAGTTCTTGGCGTCTGTCTAGGAGCAGCATTCGTGCTGCTTCTCTTCCTCATCTCTCTATGGCTCACTTCAAAACGCTCCAAATCCAAGCGCCAGAAACCTTGTTTGAAGGACCCTGCAAAGGCTGCCATACCTGCAATCTCTAAAGACATCCAAGAAGTCAGAATCCAACCTGTCCCTCATCCGGAGCCCGATCCCATAACCGGCATCGAGAGGCAGGCCTTGCTGCCGCCTCTGGAAGAGGAGAGCCCAACTGGGTATCATAAGATTCACGTTGACATCGGTAAAGATCATAGGATATGTTACCCTGGAAATGGGAGTGGCGAGGCACGTGCCGGTGCTGCTGGTGGTGGTGATCAGGTCGCTGTTGTGGTGCCTGAGGTGTCGCATTTGGGATGGGGTCATTGGTACACTTTGAGAGAGCTTGAGGTTTCCACAAATGGGTTTGCTGATGAGAATGTGATAGGTGAAGGTGGGTATGGGATCGTTTATTATGGTGTTTTGAAGGATAACAATCAAGTAGCTGTGAAAAACCTGCTCAATAACAGGTATTTCATTGCAATTTTTCAATTATTTGTTTATACTTTTGTACAGGTATAGCTTTCACTAGCAACATTAATTGGAGGTGTAACTTATATTGAATTGATCAAATCTATTGATATTTATGTTAGAGAAATGAAGTAATGGTAATTGAAATTTTTTGGTGACTAATAGGGGACAAGCTGAGAGGGAGTTTAAGGTTGAAGTCGAAGCAATTGGACGAGTTCGTCATAAGAATTTAGTGAGATTACTTGGCTATTGTGCTGAGGGAGCTCATAGGTACTCTGCTTTGGTATTTTCCTTTCTGTTTTTAATTATTTAAAGTTGTCTCATTCTGCAGACTAGAGTTTGTAAATGCATTGTTGAAAACAATTTTAGGTAGTAAACTTTATCCAAGTTTTATGCAATATATAAGAATATTACTGATGATGCTTGTTTCCTTTTGAAAAAGGATGCTTGTATATGACTTTGTGAATAATGGGAACTTGGAACAATGGCTTCATGGGGATGTAGGGCCTTGCAGTCCCCTTACTTGGGAGATTCGGATGAATATAATCCTGGGAACAGCAAAAGGGTACAATGCTAATTTATAATTTATTTCAGCTTTTACGTTCCAATTTCATTTTTCCATCCTTGTTTCTCATGTATGTTATATTCTATGGTCATAACTGAAGTATTTATGCAGGTTAAGTTATCTACACGAGGGACTTGAACCCAAAGTTGTTCACCGTGATATAAAATCCAGCAATATTTTACTTGACAAGCAGTGGAATCCCAAGGTTTCAGACTTTGGCCTTGCTAAGCTGTTAGGTTCAGAAAGCAGCTACATCACAACCCGTGTGATGGGAACATTTGGGTCTGTGCTCTGTAGGATTCCCTGCATCTGTTTTTGCCTTTGTTTTTACAAAAGAGATTTTAACATTTTTTCTACTTTAATTTGTAGCTATGTAGCCCCTGAATATGCAAGTACAGGCATGTTGAATGAAAGAAGCGATGTGTATAGTTTTGGGATTCTTATTATGGAAGTAATTTCTGGGAGAAACCCTGTCGATTATGGCCGGCCCCCAGATGAGGTTTGTACTATATTCTTGACATCATTTTGGGGATGAAACGCTTGAATTTTCCATGTTGAGTTTAACTAATAATCAAGAATTTTGCAGGTTAACTTAGTTGAGTGGCTTAAGAAGATGGTTTCTAACAGGAATCCTGAAGGAGTGCTGGATCCCAAGCTACCTGAGAAGCCTAATTCAAGGTCACTGAAGCGGGCTCTTCTTGTAGCTTTACGTTGTGTCGACCCAAATTCACAGAAACGACCAAAAATGGGCCATATTGTACATATGCTTGAAGCTCAAGAGACCTCCTCGAAAGATGTATGTATTTAATTCTGCTAAATGCTCAATTCAGTTCCAATATTACAGTTTTTGTACATAAGGAATCATGTAACTTCGATGCTTCACATTGAGGATGTTACTTAGAAACTTTTCCTTTTGGACATAACAACATACTTAGACACAATATACGTATGCTTTTTCTCTCAACTCTCCTCTTTTCCTTTGTGTTTCAATCTTCCATTTGTTGTTCAACAGGAGAAGTTTGAAATGATCTTTTAGGTTATGAGACTTAGGATTTCCTTTTCAGTAAATCATAAGAGCATATTGAACTATTTAAAACTTCGCCAAACCTGAAGCATGCAATGGGAACAGGAAACTTGAGAAAAATAATTGGTTTAGCTTTTGATAGGAACTGTGGTTCATAACTTTTAGTCCAATTTTGTTGCTAATGCTACATATAGTTTACCATTTCTCTCCGTCCACACAGTTCTATTGTTGTATAGAACTCCTGAAATTGCAGGGCTTCACCTTTTCTCCCAACTCTGCCATTTTTTGTGTATGATTGGCTGCAGTTTGTTATAAGTTACAATTACTAGTAAGTAGATGTAAAAAGAGAAAATTAATTTAATCATGTAATATCTTTAGATGTCAAACATGAAATATCAAAATTTTACCCTTTGATGATATAGCCTAAGCAAATGGTTCCAGGATTGTAGAGCTGGAAGGGAAACAGGAGGGCCACATCGTGACATTCCAAAAAATGTCTTGATAGAGAAGCAAGCGACAGAATCAGGTGGTGATAATAGGTATGAAAGTGAGGTACATGCCAACGGGGCAAGATGGCAACATCAAGAAGAGCAAGAAGAAATGCATTGAAAACTACTCGACATTGTTTGGATTTAATCCAACATTATATTGTCCACTTATAAGCTGGCAAATTCAGGTGCCAATTGTATTATTTATATTGTAGCTTTCGCCTATGTTGCTCTATATTATTTGTGGCATCTGAATTGCCAATCCATATACCTGCATAAGAAGATTCACTTAAAATATCTTAATCAATGCCTTAATCAAGAGATGCTTTGGACAGGATGCATCTCATGTAAAATTGGGTCACATTGTTAAAATAAAATTTTTCCTTTTTCATGGATTACAAGTTAAATTCTGGATTATTGTTGGATTCACACACACATCAATGTTAAAATCGTTTTATTGCAGAATGTGACAACTGATTGGTTGCTTCAGATGTGAATTGACAAGATATGCAGTTGAAGTATTTCAATGTGATTACGTTGAATATGCGGCCAACATGATCTTTTCTGGGCTTCGAATACTAAGCCCCATCTGTGGTTTTGTCACACGATAAGATCCAATAGCCAAACTTCATTATTAAAGTTCCTCAATTAATGCTCTCATGTCAACTTCAAACTTAGTTGGCAGAGTAGATCATTTTATGAATTGATTACCGGTCCCCCCAGTCTCTCCAGTAACATGGCTTGTTAGGCAATCTCCATAACATAGGTTCAAGGGCAGATGGGTCCCCGCCATTGATGATGGTTAGTTGGTTATGCCCTTTTAGTGTTAATGTTCAGTCAAGCCAAGGCTTTCATTCATTTGGGTTACTTCAGTTGCCAAAAAAGGTATTTTCTTCCGATGAATTTTAATGTTTTATTACTAAACATTGACTTGCCTTCCTTGGGAAGGTGAGAGAGTCCTTGACTAGCAGGCAGCAGCTTAATGCACGATTCTTACAATCAGCAAACACTCAATTTAATTGAACTTAATTTTCAAGTGTAAAACTGAACTCCTTTTTTTTTTTTTTTTTTTTTGGGTTTGATAAGACAATGAAAAAAAACATAGAAAGGTGTGTCAGCACTGTCATGANTTAAAACTGAACTCCTTTTTTTTTTTTTTTTTTTTTGGGTTTGATAAGACAATGAAACAAAACATAGAAAGGTGTGTCAGCACTGTCATGAGTCATGACCCGCCTAAGCCAGGTTCAACTGCCTCATTTATAATTGTTTGAAGGAGAAAGTAGGAGAGCAGCGTACAAATAGTTGCCACAGTTCTATGCCTTTAGAACATGGGATGCTTCAGAATTGATCGGTAGTTGTGTACTTCCGAACTAAGATGTTGACGTATGTGAATTAACATGGAAATCGAAAGAATGTTACCTGGACAGCCCCAATATCTACAAGCTGGGAGTTTCCCAGAATTTGGTGATGTGCACATGCGCTTTGTTAAAATGGTCAAATTGAGGTCCAAGCCCCTTAGCATCCACAGAAGGTGTTCCTTGAGGTTCCCCTCAGTACAAAACAACACAATGATATTCTCATCTTCAAAGCGTGCAGATTATTTTTCCTGGATCATACAGAATGTGATATATGTTGTCATAAAATATTCACATTCTAGGTGGATCAATCACTCCTAGAGTCTCCATTCCACAAAGCCTGGCTACAGATGCTCCAACAAAAGATTCTACTTGGTTATGGACCAAAAAACTATAGACGCCACCAAACATGTTTTGTTCCTTATTATCCATATTCAAAGGCAAAAAGATATGGTGGCCTTTTCCTGGAAAACTATCTCAGACACTCTGCAGGAAGGCAGGGTAATGAAGAGTCCAAAAACTTTCTTCAAAGAAGCAAACATTCTTTCCAGCATATGTATTATCTCCTACTTCATTTACAAACTTGGTTCATAACATCTCCCACTAACTGCCGAGAGGTCACAGCAGAAGCAAAAGCTTCAGAATCTCATCAAGTGAAGTAAACAAGAATTTGCAAAGCTTAACCTTAGTGTAGTCTTTGCTCCATGTTAAAGTGTTTGTAATTCTAAATCTTATCCAAGTTTAGTTGAAATTAACCACATGTTAGAGCCCAGCTTATGAAGGGTAATAACAACCACAAAGTTAGTTTATTCCACTGAAAAGTAAAAGATTCTGGATACAAGAGCAAGTCCACGAACGAAAATTACGAAAATAAAGATTGCAAGAAATAGCTCTATGAATGAATTAAATGACGACACAAATGAACCATCAATAAATACTATGCCCTGTGGTTCAAAAATTAAAAATACAGGTAAACAAGCTATTGTTAATAATTTAATTTAACCCTAATACCAGAGTTGATGACAGAACTGCAGTGAGCAACCATTGTAAAACTGGTCTCCTATCCATAAAAGCAATGTTACTAGGAACTTTTGAAGGTTCTTGAGAAGCTCCTGCAGCTGCAGGTGGAGGGGGAGCAAGTGGAGGGATGTCACATGTACCGAATGTTGCATTTGCCTGCATCATATATGACAAATTTCAAGTCAAGCTACGGGACAATTTGAAACCATTTTCGTTAATCTTTGCCACTGTCTTTTCAAGCACCAAAAACAATTTAAGAGATTGTTATATTTAACTACAAGGCATTCTTCTTTGAGGAGGCAATATATTGACAAAACATTATAAAAAGATTGCAGGTGATATCAAACAAATGGTTAATTCTAATTAGAAATTGTCAGACCTATATAGTACTCTATTTTATTGACAGTACTATAGTAACCTTATGAAATCAGGTGGGTGATCTAATGGTTCTCTAGTGAGGTGAATGCAGATGATAACACTTTACTAGATAATTTGGTAGCACACCTTGCAATAGGCTATACTGTCACATCCGCAAGTAAGATGACCATTTGCTTCATCAGTGGCTTCTGCTGCTCCTCCACCATCACTTTTCTGCAGTGAAATTAGAAAAAAATCTCAAAATTGTTTTTGTGTTTTACATTGCTATTTCCAGGTTGGAAAAAATGTAACTCAATTAAAGGGTCTATAATGTGCAGAACAGCCTGAATACCTGGTAAAAATCAACGGAAATGAAATTTGGCCACCGTTTGCCAGATGCTTCAGAGCAGGTGTTTGTCATCTTAATTAGTGGAGCTGAATTATCTGTGCAAGCTTTTGTGAAATTGGGATTATTGGGAAAGTAATTCTGAAGAACCAGTGATATAGTTTTTGTGTTCAAGGGGGAAGATTCATTGCGATTTGGACATGAACCAGCAGTCATGCCCTCACTTCCATCTGCAATTTGAGCTCATTGTCAGAATTACTTTTTCGCGAGCAAGGAAGGTATTTGATCAAGTACAAACATTGATCCTTGTAACTTTATTTTGCTAAACGAGGAAGAACAGAGGTTTTACTAAGTTCAAACTAAGCTATTGACCATATGGATATAGGACGATTTTAAATCTTGTGGAAGTGCTGAAAAAAGAAGACCACAAAAATGACGATTATGATACAATTTAGCTAGATATGTATCTAGTTTTTGGTTCTGCTTTACTTCAGTTAGTCATTTCTGAATCCATCAATAACCCCTATGAATTAATAACTTGGAATCCAAAATCTGTAGTTGCATTTGCTACATCATATATATATATATATATATATTTATTTATGACACAATTTGATAGGATGGAAATAGAACTCACACTGATTTTCTACCACGTATCTCCACTGGTAAGCAATTCCCTCAGAGGCTTCCTTAGAAGATTTAGAGGTGAAGACCACCAAACGATGGTTCTGCTTAACCATATCATCTACCGTTGGCCAATCATCGCCACTCTTGGGCATCTTTGACACAGGAAACCAGTATTTGCTTAGACCAGATGCATTAAAAACCTTACTCAAGCCTTGTGAGGATGTGACGTAGTCCTCAATGAAAATAGTGACAATTTCAGATGGGTTTGCTTCCAGAAATACTTGGATCTCTTTAAGCACTTTACTTGCAGGTTGCTGGAGAAATTCAAATTGTTGCACCATCATATTAAAAAGAGGAAGTTGCTTTTAAGCATAGAGAAGCGCAGGTACAGTCAAGAACCATAAGTTGAGTAGAATGCACTTACAAATGCTGTGAAGTCGTAACATTTGCCACCAGTGGAATGACATAACCAAATGTCATTCCTGAAGTCATACATATCCAGCATGAGCCCTCTAACTCCATTCTACAAGAGAATACAAGTCTAAGCACAGCATCGACAACAAGTTGCACCTTAATCTAATTTAATGAAACTAAACCTTGATTAAGCTTAACCCTCAGTTAATAATGGGGATAACCAACATTAACCCTTTTGCACAAATTTGCTTTAATTTTAATCTTCGTAATTAAGAGAAAACAAAGCCAAGAAGAAGTTAGAAAAATCTTACGTAGAAACAGAGAGTTTCCACATAAAGTAAGAAACTTTTCCATCTGAACATGAGAAATGGTAAAAGTGTTGGACTTTTTTAGTCTTGAAAGGAAATTGTCCACATGAAAGAGGTGGTGGTGGAATTAATATCGAATACGACCAAGAATCAGTCAAAATTATTAAACGTGATAAACTTAAAACGAAAATGAGTTCCCAACTTCCCCGTACAAGTTCTCACTTAGAGAAAACTGCATGAAGAATATAAAATGCTTAGGGTTGGTCAGCTTTCTCCAGTCTTGTTTTTAATCTAAAGACACAACTGAACCAACTTGGCTAGAATGCTTAATTTTCAATAAAAGACATCTGAGCAGGCATGCAAATAATAATTAAAAATCATCACGGGAGGAACCCACATGTACGCACAAAAGTGAGTATAATCATGACAACAAGTGTTAGCATATTGTGAGAGATGAGAAGGCAGAGAAAAATGTGGTTTACCTTAAGTTGAGAGGTCACCGAGTCTTCTTGGTTCATTGGAGATACAATAACCGCTCCAATCTCTGATTTTGTCCCGACAATAGCGAACGAATTGTGCGTTGTCAACCATGAGTATTTGTTGAATGGCAAACCTTCCACCTAATCACAACCAAACCCACATGAAATGGAAAAAAAAAAGAAAAAAGAAAACCTCAACTCAACAATTAACATCCAGAGAAAGTTCAAAATATAAAAGAAACAAATATACCTTCGATGTCGGATTTATTGGTTGGATACGAGAACATCTGGCTCTGGTATTTCCATTATCCGGGCATGTTTGGCACGTCAATCCAGAATCACAAACACTATCAGAAGAACAAGTCTCTCCGATCTGCTTGATAGTCACATAAAGAAATTTATGTAAAAAACAATAATTGCCACAACCAAAAAAAAAAAAAAAAAAACTTGTTACAAAGAAGCAGCGGAAAAATTACGGAAAAATTACCTTGAGACTAGAAGAACGTGCAAAAACAAAAACTAAAATGAAGAAAACTTGGATTTGGAGATGTGAAAACAAGTTTTTTCCCTGCAAAAACAAAGAAACAATGTCCCTGGTCAGGTACAACGTTTTCCAGAGGAAAAAAAAACAAGCAGAAAGAAAACTAGCTTTGCATCATTGCATGCCTTCATTTGAGGATCTGATTCAGATTCTTATTGAGTGAGGGAGGCAGAGAGATGGGGTTTGCTTGGAGAAATGAAAGGACAGGGAGGGTTTAAATGGGGTTTCTGAAGTAGCTTAGCTGTTGATGTGTTGCGAATCGTAAGAGAAAGAGACCAGCGAAAA
This sequence comes from Bursera palmeri, assembly GCA_026225775.1. Lineage (NCBI taxonomy): Eukaryota > Viridiplantae > Streptophyta > Magnoliopsida > Sapindales > Burseraceae > Bursera > Bursera palmeri. The sequence continues at coordinate 9,371 of JANKKB010001470.1, forward strand.
GACAACGTATGAATGTAATACTTTTTTCGAGTTTGGTTAAGAAAAATATTAAAGAGAGGGAACCTGTCTTGGTCGTTAGGTGTGCTTCGTTTGTCGTGTTCCTATTTCGGTGAATTTGTGTTTTTCATACAATTTTTTTATCTTCTTTTAGAAATATTTCTGGTATTTCCGTTTTCGATACTCCATAAATTATATTTTCCTCCAATTTTTCTTGCTGTAATGATAGCATCATTCCAGCCCTTTTCACGTTAAATATAGAGCAAAAATGGGGAAATGTGTGGTGCTCCAAATTTTCTAGATTATGCTTTCCAAATACTGAGTGAAATTTAGAATGAATGAATTCATTTTATTATTTGATTTTAATGCGTTTCATATTTATATTTTTTTAAATGTGATAAGGGTTCTATATTGATTGAGAAAAGAAAACTAATTGAAAATTTGATCTTAAATTTGATTAATACACATCAACTAGCGGTTGTGTCAGATCTAGGATTGACATATTCATATGTTACCCAATAATTTTATTAATAAGAACCCTCTAATTGAAACAGTCCAGGAAACTTGTCTTTTAATAATTTAATTTAGTATAGTCTATGAATTTTAAGAAATTAAATTGATTTATTATGGGTCACTTGTTGTTTACGTGATTTGTATTTAAAATAATCTTTAAATTCACGCAAGATAATTTAAATAAAAGTCAACCTTTTATTAGAATATTGATGATGAGCTAATACATGATTTAAAACCAAAATAGTCTAATAGGATATGTGTTAAATTATAGTGTTTAGCGTCATTTTTACATTTTTTTAATTTATGGGTTTATATATATATATATTTCTTTTCTTTTCTTCTTCTTTCTAACAGTAATGTTTAGATTTGATGGGAGACTTTTGCTCGTTTTCATTTTAATAAACTTCTGGTAACCTCTTCAACATGTGACTCATCAGGGTTCTGGACTCCCAGAATTACATTTTTTTTTACAATGAAACCCACATTTCTGCCTTTCTCTAATTGACCCCCAAAACTTAAGACTCTGGAGTCTGGATTCACCCTCTACGCCATACTTTTGCTTTCTAATTCTTAATTTTATCGATAATATATTAAGATTTAATTCACCCTTTCGACATAGGATTTTGTGCTTTTATTTTGATTTTGATTAGTTTTCTGTTACATCAATTTTATACTTTTAAGCTGCTAAAATGCTTGATTCCAACACAAAATCATCTTTTATGTCTGACATATTACATTATAGGTGTATAATTGATCATTTTGTAAAAAGTAAGTTCATATATTGAAGAGCTGAGCTTATGGACTTTCTGGGTAACAAAATTCAGTCAGTTTCAGCTCAATATGTGACCATAGAGTACTCTGATATCCTATCAGGTATCACTTACAAATCCGGAAATTATTACCGGACTCCCGATTTCTCATTTCTGTTTTCTGTACTACCTTAGAGGTTGATCTATCAAATGGAACCAGCAGTTTCTTGCAACGACTTTCATACATCTAGGAGTTTTTACCCCAGACAGCTTGATGGCCTATAATCAAGAATGATATAACCTTTCCACCTTTTGACGCATAATCAATCAATTGATATGTAGCAATATTCACCATATAAACGTTAAATCAACAAAGTTTCAAATTTAAGTTTTAAATGCACAAATTTCCCCAAACTCCACACTGAAATATTGAGAAGGCCTGGTGGGTCTAGTAGCAAAAAAGTGAATGATGATGTGATTCCCATTCCCACCAACCAGACTTGCTTTTTAGAAAAAGTTGGAAGATGAAAGTTTGATTAAAAATTACGGTAAATTTTTCCTGCAATAAAAAAAAATGAATAAACCTGGTCTCTGTAGTGAAGGGTCCAAGCCTGTATATGTATCTGTTTGTCACCTTTATCTCAAAATTTGAGGAAAAGAATGAATATACACAGCCCTGAGTGTGCAGGAGGGCACTATTTTCCTTCATCCATGGCAACTGTAATGCTTAAAGTTGCATCTGCAATTCTGTTCACTGTTCTCCATCTTAATTCTACTACTTTGGCTCGATCTGACACATATATCATACATATGGACGTTTCAGCCATGCCCAAAGCCTACTCTGGTCGCCACAGCTGGTACTTGTCCATACTTTCTTCAATATCAGACACTTCCAGAACAACTACAGCCAGCACTACTGCTGCTTCTAAACATATATATACTTACACGAATTCCATCCATGGATTTAGTGCAATTCTTACTGTTTCTGAGCTTGAAAAGCTCAGAAAGTTTCCAGGCTATGTTTCTTCCTCTCGAGACCATCCTCTTAGAGTTCACACAACACACACTTCTCAGTTTCTTGGCTTGAGTTCGTCCACCGGAGTGTGGCCTGCATCAAATTATGGTGAGGATGTCATCATTGGTTTAGTTGATACTGGAATTTGGCCGGAGAGTGAGAGCTTTCATGACGAAGGAATGACAAAAGTACCGTCCAGATGGAAAGGAAAATGCATGCCTGGCACCCAATTCAATTCTTCACTATGCAACAAGAAATTTGTTGGGGCTCGGTTTTACAGCAAGGGTTTGATTGCTAACAATCCCAAGTTGAAAATTTCAGTGAACTCTCCCCGGGATGTTAGTGGACATGGTACTCATACTGCATCCATAGCTGCTGGTAACTTTGTAAAAGGTGCATCTTATTTTGGTTATGCACCTGGCACGGCTAGAGGCACGGCACCTCGAGCTCGTATTTCTATTTATAAAGCAATTTGGAGATATGGGGTCTATTCGTCTGATGTTATTGCTGCAATAGACCAAGCATTGCAAGATGGTGTTGATGTTTTGTCTTTGTCTCTTGGCATGAGCTCGAATGAATTATATTTGGGAGATGATCCAGTTGCAGTAGCCACTTTTGCAGCCATGGAGAAGGGTATACTTGTAGTAGCATCTGCTGGAAATGATGGTCCTCTATATTGGACCTTAATCAATGGGGCACCTTGGCTGCTAACTGTTGGTGCAGGCACTTTAGATCGTGAATTTGAAGGAATTTTAACTCTGGGAAATGGAGTTCGTTTCAACTTCACGTCCTTGTATCCCGGAAATTTTTCTTCAAGCCGAGTGCCCCTTGTTTACATGGATGGGTGCGAAAGTGTGACAGAATTGAAGAAAGTTAAAAACAACATTATCGTGTGCAAGGATAATTTAAGTATCAGCAACCAAGTCGAAAATGCAGTCTCTGCTGGAGTTTTTGGAGCTATTTTCATCTCTAACTCTTCTTTAGAAGAATTCTACACTCGAAGCTCATTTCCAGCAGCATTTATTGGTCTAAATGATGGCCAAAACATAATAGATTACATAAGGCAGAGCAGTAACCCAATAGGAAGTTTTCAATTTCAAACAACAGTTATTGGAACAGAGGCAGCACCAAGAATAGATAGCTATAGTTCAAGAGGGCCATTTCTGAGCTGCCCAGGTATTTTAAAGCCAGATATTTTGGCTCCAGGTTCACTGATCTTAGCATCATGGAGTCCAATTAGTTCAGTTGCCAAGGTTGGATCCCGTCTGTTGTTTAGCAATTTCAATCTCTTGTCAGGCACTTCCATGGCAACACCACATGTAGCAGGCGTGGCAGCTCTTATAAAGGGTGCGCACCCTGATTGGAGTCCTGCAGCCATTCGGTCAGCCCTTGTGACCACAGCCAATTCAGTGGACAACACTTTAAGCCCTATTAAAGATGTTGCAAAAGATAACCTGCCAGCAAGTCCACTAGACATTGGAGCAGGTCATATTAATCCCAACAAGGCTCTTAATCCTGGTCTTGTTTATGATGCAACAGCAGAGGACTACATAAAGCTTCTATGTGCAATGAACTACACAATAAAACAAGTTCGGATCATTACAAAGTCCCTTGACAATTGTCTTAATCGGTCTTTGGATCTGAATTATCCATCTTTTATTGCTTTCTTTGATAATTACGGTTCAAATTCAGATGAAAAAGCTGTGAAAGAATTTTGGAGGACTGTAACTAATGTTGGGGAGGGAGGAACTAGTTACACTGCAAATTTGACTGGCATGGATGGCTTAAAGGTCTATGTGGAGCCACCTAGACTGATATTCAAGCAAAAGTATGAGAAGCAAAGTTATAAGCTCATTTTGGAGGCCCCAAAATTATTGGAAAAGGATGCGGTTTATGGTTCTCTAATTTGGGTAGATGATGATGGTAAGTATGCGGTGAAAAGCCCAATAGTGGCCACAAGGCTTGTCCCGGAATCTCCTTGAAAGGCATAGCTTTGAAAGCATTATTTTGTCAGTCATCATTGTATTGTAAGGTGATATTGTTTAATTTTCTGTCCTTTTGCCACCAACCTTCTTTTTTCTTTTCTCCACTTCTTTTCCTTCTCTTTTATTCTCTTTAGTTTATGTAATCACGGAAAAGTTACAAATGCACCTTCGAGTAACCCACATTCTGGAATGGAAAAAGTCTCTCTTATCAAAAGGCCTCGCTTAGGTTAGGTGGAAAGGAAATGTTCACAACAGTATCGTTTCATTGCTTTTCCGTTTCTATAGTCTTGCAAGACGAATTTTGACATTATCTGAACAAGAATACAAAGAAATCATTAGCGTTCAGTTTAACGTGGCTTGTCTGCCTATCATATTGATAGATGGGAAATTTACTCAAATAGTCGCTTAGAGAGGTCAAATTGAAAAATAACCTCCCTTCACTAACTCTTTCATCCGTCTAACTAAAACTACAGTAAAAATTTATTTCTATCNGATTATACCCCCGTCTCCTGGATATTCAAAGAACAGTGATAGGTCCAATGTCAAGACCGTGATAGGTCCAAGACTAGGACCGTGATAGATCCAAGACTATGATAGTGTCAGACCTTATACAGTCATAGCTTTAGACCTTACACGGTCCTAGTCTTGGACCTATCACGGNTCACGGTCCTGGCCTTGGACCTATTACGGTCTTAGGCTTGGACCTATCACAGTCCTGGGTTTGGACCTATCACGGTCCTGGACTTGGACCTATCACGTTCCTGGACTTAGACGTAACCTAACAACCAAAAAAACCGTTCTCCACTGGGGTATAATCGATAGAAACAAATTTTTACTGTAAATTTGGTTAAACGAATGAGAGAGTTAATGAAAGGAGGCTATTTTTCAATTTGACCCCCTCCAAGCAGTGACGGAGCTTCTTTATGGCCAGTGGGGGCCATGGCCCCCCCAAAGGGGAAAAAAAATTACTGTTTTGATGAATAAAAAATTAAAAAAATATATAATTTTTTCTCTTGGCCCCCCCTCAAAAATTTGAGTTTTACTTTTGGCCCCCCCAAAAATTTCTTCCAAGCTCCGCCTCCAAGTGACTATTTTGACAAATTTCCCTTGATAGATCACATAAATCAAAATTAGGCTGTGCCTCAAAATCAAATTTGCAGTAGCCATCAGTCTATCCCATACATCAACCTGCTTCCTGACCTTTGCGTCAGCTTATATCTGGATCGAGCAAATATAGCAGTAATCCAATAAATATATGCTTGGAAAAGTTGATTAGGTAATAGAGGTAAATACTGGTGAATAGTTTAGTTTATGTGAACGGTAATAGAGGTAAATACTGGTGAATAATATATCAGAGATCTGAGCAGAGTCTAGATCCGCAAGCCTGCTAAAAGCCAAGAAATGGCATGTCAATCACATGTCATAGGCAGATATTATGATTTCGCAGATGGTTCATAAGCACGCAACTAGTGCAGGGTCATAATATTGACACCCATATATTAGAGCAAAATATGAGCATTTGAAGTCCACTATGTGGGTATTTAGATAAAATTTGAGATAAACCATATTAATGTTGAAAGAAAATAGACATAGCTACAGGCTACAAATATTGGTTGGTAGTAGAGCTTTTCACGAGAAAAGAAATAACAGCTTACATTTATTGTCCGTGGCTGCTCTGCTACTAGAACTTGTCTCCTTCTTTATCATTCTCTCACCCCTTACTTCATCGGGATAATTAATTATTGATTACATAGGGTAAAAGTTTATTAATATTATTGTATTCGATTTAATAGTTTTAAATTTTTTGTTTAAGTGGTGTTTTTAACATAGTATCAAAACAGAAGGTGTTTGAGTTTAAACCCTCGCGAATATAAATCCAAAAAATTTGCTACATAAAGAAGAATGTATCAGACGATAAGCTAAATACTATTGTTGGGTCTAACGTACATAACACATCATTCACATCAACTTGTCTGCCACACCTTCTATTTCACAAGGCACTGAATTAAAGTTTACCACTTCCGCTGCCATGAGCATCACTTCGAAGCTTACATACTCCTACAGTAATGTAACAAACCACTCTCCATTTGTGCTCAATATCATTGAAAAATCACCTGGCTATATTTCTTCATTCAGAGATATGCTCAAACAATCGATACATCGCGATTTCTTGGGCCAAATTTGGCCACTGGGGCATGGCCAGGCTCTAATTTACGCAAAGATGTTATTGTTGGTTTGGTGGACTCTGGAATATGACCAGAGAGTACCAGCTTTAGTAATGTTTGAATGAATAAAGTTCCACTAAAGATGGAAGGGAAGATTTGTGAAAGGATTTAACTTCAATTCTTTAATGTGTAACAAGAAATTTATTGAAGCTCGGTTTTACTACAAGGGTTTGCATAGTAATAAGCCCAATGTCACTATCTTGATGAGTTCGAGCCATGGCACTGATGGACATGGAATTAATACTTCATTAACTGCAGTAGGAAATTTTGCGAAGGGTGCATCTTTCTTTGGATATGACCGGGGACTGCTCCGGGAATGGGGCTCATGTAGGAATGCAAAAGGTACTATAGGATGCTGGTGCGTATACATCAGATGTTATTGCAGCAATAAGGCAATAATTAATGATTGTCTATGTCATTTCTTTATCATTTGGCTTAGATGGGGTTCCCCTGTACAAGGATCCTGTTGCCGTGGGATCATTTGCAACCATGGAAAAAGGAATTTTTGTAGCTTCATTAGTTGGAAATGGAGGGTCATGGTTTAGCATCCCCTGGATATTAAATGTCGCTGCTGGCTCAATGGATGGTTATACTTATGGGATTATAAGCCTTGGAAATAGAGCTTAAATATAGGGGACTTCTCTTTACATCGGAAGTTCATATCTCAAAAACAAACACCACTTGCTTTCAGGAATCCATGTGATAATGTAGACGAGCTCAAACAAGTTAGGGACAGAATCATTGTGTGCGAAGATAAGAATGAGATTGTAGGGCCTTCAAGATAAGAATGCCAAGAGTAGCTGGAGGAGTCTTCCTATCTAACAGTTCAAAGCCAGTAAGGCATTAGGCCTTGGACTCGCTTATGACGCAATTGCAGAGAATTATGTAAACCTGTTATGTGGAATGAAGTAGACTGCAAAGCAAATTCAGACAATCCCAAAATCGTTAACTTCCCCGTCTTTTATTGCCTTTTTTCAATGGAACTTGTGCATCTTTGAGCACAAAAGTTGTGCACAAGTTTCAGAGGACAGTGGTTGATGTGGGAGATGGGAAGGCACATTATAAAGCTAAGGAGGAACAAGATGCCGGTTTTAAAGTGAAGGTTATGCCAAAGAAGTTGAATTTTCAACACAAGGATGACAAGAGAAGCTACAAACTCAGAATACAAAGGCCCAAAGTGATGGAAGATTAGTAGTTCATGGTTCTCTGAGTTGGGTAGATGCTGAAGGCAGGTATGTGGTCAGAAGTCTAATTGTCGCTACAAGAGCCGTGGCGAGAGCCCATAAGCTTTGTCAAAAATAAAGATAATCATCAATGAAAACTTGGATGGACTTTAACTTTTTACAGTAATGCTACACATATAAAAGAAGAGAATAATAATATCCTTGAGGTTTAGTACACTTACACTTAAGGACAGTCAAACTTAAAACTGACAAATTCATCCCTCATTTTAACATGAGCTCAAGAATATTCATTTATCTCATGATAATGGCTAAAATATCCTTCGGTTTATAATTGATTCAATAAAATTTATTTAACATAAAATAAATTATAAAAATACAGTTTTAATAAATTATTTTTTCATTAATTGTGTGTGATAGAAAGGAAATTAATTAAACTAGTTAGTAAAATTGAAAATTTTAAAAAGTTGTCAACATGAAATTAAAAACTGAAAAAGAAATCTTAAAATAAAGATAAAAGAAATACTTATCAGATATGATATTTTAGGTTTTTAGTTTTTATTTTTAAATCTTATTTTATTTTTTAGTTTTCAATAAGTAGTTTATTTTTATTTCATATTTTCTCTTTTTTATTTTCCAGTTTTTAATTTCATGTTACCAACTCTTTTTTCAATTTTCAGTTTAATTTTAATTAGTTTAATCAATTTACTTTTTATCCCATACAATTAATTAAAATATAAATTATTCAAATATTATTAAACTGTTTTTTATCATTAATTTTATATTTTTAAATAATTATTGTTCAATTAGATATATTTTAGTCATTATATTTTAGATAAAAGAATATTCATTAAATGCTGTTAATTTGAGAGATGAACTTGTTAGTTTTAATTTTGACTGTCCTTGATGGTTGTATGCTTAGCATCAGGGACGTTTAAAATTTTTACCTATGAAAAATATATGTAGCATCTGTTTAACGTTATGCTATTTATTAATATTTATCACTTTAATTTTTTTTTAATATTCACCTTATTATTTACTTTATAAAAATTTCATTTATATACAAATTTTTAATGTGTTTATGTGGGTAATTAGAACTATGAAGTGTTATCTTATAACAGTTTTTAATCAAGTCCCGTTCGATAAATTAACAGAATAAATTTATAGTTGGATTATCCTTCAAATTAATGAGAAATTGAATTAAAATTTTCATAACAAATACATTGGCATTTTCATATATATCCAAAATTTCATGTATAAATTTAAGAATTAGTTACAAAATACTAACTAAATATAGAATATAAGAAACAACACCACCTAAAAGCTTAAATTTTAGTATCTAATCTTCGATGCATTTTCTCACTTATATTTCAGTTTAATTTTGATATCATATTATGAGACCGCTCTATCTAAAATTTGTTTTAATAAGCACTTTAACAGTATTTAAACCTTTGAACACAAGCCAAAGCTGTACGCACGTTTCAAATTTTCAGCTTTCGTAATCAAATTTTGTTGTCAACAGAAGAGAGCAGCTGGTAGAAAGGTACAATCTCACCACGACGCCGTGGCCGAAGACCCGCCAAGCCCATACGCCATGGTCCAGTCTTTTAGAAGCAAAGTTATCCAGCCTAGCAAAATTTATGGTAGATCTTTGACTTGGGGGATCATAATCATGTGGTTAGACTTAGATCATAACATAATCTTTCTTTATGAAATATAAAAATCTGTTGCGGCGCCATAGAAGATCAATTAAGGGGAGCCCAAGCCCTAGGTCAACCTAATTTTGGGAGTGAGGCACGTGACATGACTCATAAGGTCTCTCTCCCAACTCCCGAGTGCTTGATCTTTTGAGTTTAATTTCACTGCATAAAAAAGTTTTACTTGTGATTGGGGTTGAAGACATATTTCCCCCATGACTGTAAGAACCTTACCAGCAGGCAGCAGTATCAGTACTTCTCATTCTCAAGGCTCAATTTGTTAGAAAAACTGGGTCCATGCCTTGAGATTTGGAAGATAGACTTGTCTTGTTGTCTTGATCTCTTGATCTCAAGGCCTGGCCTGGCCATATAAAATTTTCCTGGTACTTGAACAAATGTCTTGATTTACTGCTAATATTAACTAACCTCTTCTTTGATATTCGGTAACATGCTTCCTGAACTCATTATGCAAGTGTTATATAAACTAATTGATGGCTGTGCACGTATATAAAAATTAATAATCGGACCCAATTGAAAGTTAGATGCTAATGTGATTATTTTTGTGAAGGGAATATGAAAATAGGCCATGAAAAAAATGATGATGATAGTTGACAATAACCAATTACTAAACCATCTAGCAGACAACTGCCATCACCACTCCACCTTCTCCCATTTATTATCTTCACAAAACAAGACTTCGATAACATTAAACAAACCGCAAAATAATGTGCGCCACCTGAACGTACGGTACAGCTTGAGATCTTGCACAACAACTACTCAAATAAATTTCTTTAAAATATTTAAGAGAGTTTACTCTTTCATGTCTGATCACTTCAATAAACTTCTTCTCCATCTTCTCTGTAAAGCCTGCCTCCGATCTCTATTCATTTACAGATATTAACTACAGGCAAACAAACAATGTCGGCTCAGCTCTCCAAGACTGACTCAGAGGTGAGCAGCCTGACTCAATCCTCACCCACAAGATCCCCTCGCCGTGCAGTTTACTACGTGCAGAGCCCATCAAGGGACTCTCACGATGGAGAGAAGACCACCAACTCCTTTCACTCAACTCCAGTGCTCAGCCCTGCCGGCTCGCCACCTCACTCTCACTCCAACTCTTCACTGGGTCCTCACTCCTCGCGCGAGTCATCCTCCACTCGTCTTTCTGGCTCGCTGAAACCCCAGCAGCATCGGAAGCATGAACGAAAGTCCCGCAAGCCATGGAAGGAGTTTGACGCCATTGAAGAAGAGGGACTTCTCGATGGAGAACACATGCAAACTGGCCTCTCCCGTCGGTGCTATTTTCTTACTTTTGTTGTGGGATTCGCAGTGCTTTTCTCTTTGTTTTCTTTGATTTTGTGGGGTGCTAGTAAGCCTCAAAAACCTACCATTACCATGAAGGTAAAAAGATTTAATCTTTGTAACTTTTTTCTATTACTTCATTATTTGATGAAATGGTTCTGATTATGTTTTGGTTGCAGAGCATTTCATTTGACCAATTCGTGGTACAAGCCGGTGCAGATTTCTCTGGAGTAGCAACTGATATGGTGTCAATGAATTGCACAGTGAAGCTAATATTTCGTAACACTGCAACGTTTTTTGGTGTACATGTAACATCAACACCTCTAGATCTATCATACTCTGAGCTCGCTGTGGCCACTGGAACAGTAGGCAACTATACACATCTCTATGTTACAATTTGTTAATTTTTGTTTATTTTTATATGATTTAGTTAATTGTCCCGGGACTCTGCAGATACGTAAATTTTATCAGTCAAGGAAGAGCCAGAGATCAATTTCAGTGATCATAAAGGGAAGTAACATTCCTTTGTACGGTGGGGGAGCTGGCTTGAGCAGTTTAAACGGTGCACCAATGGAACCGGTACCATTGACACTCAATTTCATGGTTCGTTCAAGAGCTTACATTTTGGGAAGAATGGTGAAGCCCAAGTTCTATAAGAGAGTTCAATGCCCGGTCACTATGGACCCCAAGAAGATGAGCGTGGCCATTTCACTAAAGAACAAGTGCACTTACCACTAAAATTAAATCAAGAACAGTAAGAGCTGTTGACGCATAATAGAGTCGGCAATGGCAAATTGTGGTGTACATGGATGGAGTTGAACCAACCATGGGCTATGGGATCCAGATTTTGTTGGCTTAGCAAGATTTGCAGATGCTCAAAATCTAGCGAGTGTCGGTGGTTTTAATATCAATTTAATTCTTTATATAAGGTTTTGGTGTGTTTCTGACAGTAGAAATTTTTTCTATATATAGCTAAATAAGATCTATTAATATTTACAGATGATTTATAAGAATTTTTGATATCAAAAGTCGATACTTGGATTCTAGCGGTTGGCACTTAGTGTCATGAATGTATTAATTATCTTTTAGTATCTACCTTTTACTGAGTGTATAGTGTAGATGTTGATTTCCCTTGTTCATGTTATATGCAAGCAAATTAAGATTGATGCCATTCTATCTCTAAGGTAAAAGCACATTTATTAGATGTATTAACCAGAAATTAACAAGTGAAGATTATGATATGCTGTGTAAAAGTTAGTAAAGTGAACTTTGTATTTTTTATTCTGCTAATTGGTCATGTAAAACCTGTCATATTAGTATTTGAAGTTGATCATTCTTCTGTAATGGCAAATTCTGGCTTCTCGATTTTAACTTGCTTTGAGTTGGAACTAACTCTGTGTCACTTGTTTTCATGGCGTGAAAGCCAATTCTTGGAAGCTAATTATTATATTGAAACAAATAGAGATATCCACATTAAAGTTAACAAGTATTAAACCAAAAATCAACAATGAAGCAAAGGGGTTATCGCGATGGTAATCTTTAGTTTAAATTACATGTGTCATTATACGTACATAGTAAGAAGAATTAAGAGTTACATATTCATGTGCAAGTTTTTAAAAATAATCAAAATTAACGAGACAATTTAAAAAATAATTACTTTATAAAATTTTTTTTAATATTATAATTATAAAATGATAGATTAACAATTTTTCAACGTTATCGATCTCTAATGTGTGATTTATAACGTTTTACAAATGAAAATTATTTATAAAGTAAATATTTTAAAAATAATTATTTTTTTAGTAGTATTTATGATTTTGATTATTTTCATAATTTCAGCTAGTTATATTTAGGAAAAAAAATTATTCTTTTAAAATGGACATCAATTACTCCCCCCGACGCATATCTCTTCTCCCGTTTCTACACACTTGAATAAAAGCCCATCAGTTTTCAATAGTGGACTAAATTTGGGCTTGAAAAGAGGCCTTTTGGATTGAACAGAATCGGTGTTACATTAGTTTTGCCGAAAACGAGCCACACACTTCTAAGTAAACCCAACCTCCGTGGTTGCTGGCGCAATCTTTTATTAAAAAAAAAAAAAAAGGTTATGTTATGTTGTAATATGTGAAATGTACTTAGAATCGGTGAAGAATCAATCTTACAATTGATAAAGAAGGGCCGGCGCGGAACCTTCCTCATATCCCTTCATATGTCAAAAGTCTGTGTCATACTCTATTATTCAGCCTTGGAAGGGAAGCATAAGGCAACCAAGCCGAAGTATATATCAGTTGGCACTTAGGCTGTGCCAAAAACTTCATTATGCAACATTTATCTGAAACCCAGATCCACTGACCTCATTGCCAATCATTATTATAACTCCCAAGACTAAAACGATGTCTTATCAAGTAATAACGTGTATATATAACATAACATAAGAAATAAGAATCTCATGTTTCACATATTTTATGGCCAACCCAATTAAACGTGCTTGGCGTTGGCAACTGCTGTTTAATCTTTCCTTTGCTGGTGGCCGTGTCAGGCAATGATTAATTATAGTTTATTTCTACATTAAACAATGTGATATTAGCTAACCAATTTCTTACTTGCCTTTGGAATGAAAGGTATGATGTATCTTTTCTTCACACTCCATGAGATTTTTTTTTGGTTTATTTGGGAGCATGACTACAACATGCTTCAACCTATTTAACTCCAACACGTCTACGTAGAAACAATTTACTTAATAATAGATTAATTGACTGTGTTTCACAGCTGTTATTGTTGGTGTTGATGGGGAAAATGTTCACACACTTCACAGGTGAATTTGAAGTGTTGTTTTCTAGGGCTACCGGGTTAGGCTTGGCACGGACTGAATTTGAAAAACAAATGGTTCTTGTAAATTGAATGCTTCATTATTTTTATTTGAATCATCAGGGATTTCTGTAGATCAATCCCTTACTGGGTTGCAAAAGTTGAATGAGTTTTCACTTTCTAGATGCAAGCTTTTTCAGATGCCACAGGTTGCTTTCTTCATTCAGTAGTTACATCAAAATCTTTGATACAAAATCTTGCTCTTATCTTCCCCTGCTAGTAAACACATGTTGTTATGCCCTAGTGAACACATATTCTGATGCTTGGTGGTGGAAAATTATAAGAGTCTGTCTAGAGCCAGGGTTCAGAGGGTTCAAAAAAATCCCAGAAAATATAAATTTTTTGTCTGTCGCAGAAAACTTCAGTACTCTGCTACATTTGTCTAACGTGAAGCCATATTTATTCTGATATAAATTAGACAGAGCTAAATCCTACCATTCCATGACTAGTTGATGATCTAACCTCATTTCTAATTAATCTTATCATCACATGTCTTCATAAAGTAATAATATTACCTAAAAATTCATGTTTCGTGATTTTCTTATGAGGCCAAACCATGTGCATGGCATTGCCAACCATTAAATCCTCCCCTTATTCTTGGTGGTACTGATTATTTATAATCAACAGATTAAACAATGTGATATTTGCTCACCATTTTCTTACTTGCTTTTGGAGTAAGGAAAACATAGCTGTATCACTTGGTTCAATCTAATCAAGTTACATCTTAACTGGATTACTCTGTAGCGAAAACAACATTGAAAAAAATAAACTCAGAACTGTTGAGTTGTACTGCTGCACGCTGAACTGTCTGTCTGTGCCTGTGTTTTATATCTGCTATTGTTGGTACGGACATTGGGGAAATGCTTTCAGACTTCAGAGGTGAAATTTGAAGTGGGTAAAAGCTTTAAGAGGTGAATGTTTATGGTCAGTCATACTCTGGTTCATGACATTAGAGCAATAAATTTGATAATGAAACACAAGATGCTGCCCATTATGATTTATGTATACATATTATTAGCAGTATAGCTCATACATTGCATCTCCAAATTGAGGTCCTGATTCCCGACCACAGTAAACCAAAGATAGATATTAATATTATCATCAAACAAGTAAAACTATTTCTGACTCAAGTCAATTCACACACAAAATTTTCTTGATGGAATTTTATAGGCAACACATGGTTTGATTCACAGATCAGTTATTACTTCCACCGAAAAAAGAAACGAATCATATTTTCGTCTTTTGTAATGTACCCCTCTAAAATGATTTAAGATTGTGATATATCATTTAATTCTTCTAACAGCTGTTAATTTTCTGAAGAAATGAATCCTCAGCAGTTGAGTGACATACGTTGAAGCAAGTAAAAATCCGAGAAAAATCTGAGATGAGAATTCATATTAATTAATTTAATAAAAAAAATCTGCTCTGTACACTCAGCCACCTGAGTGGCCAATTAGGACCCTTCTATCAACCTAAAATCAGTCTGCTAACAATAGCTATCTCAAGGTCGCCTATTTACGACAAACAAAAAGAAAATTTGTTTTTTAAAAAAAAATCTTCATCAATTACAAGAATCTGTTTCAATCAGAATTCTGTAATGTGAAAAAAATCTCCAAGTTGCCTGAATCATATCCTGCACTTCATCTCACAGTGATCCAACTCTCTGAATCTGACCACTGGGGTGACTCACTAACTGCCAGATGCTTAACTCGATCCAACAAGCCATTACGAGAAGATAACAATGAATCAATCCTTGAAGAATTCTCTGACTCGAACGATGGAGAATATGATTGAACCGAAACCCATTCTGGAAAACTGAAAGGACTTCTTGGTGATTTTGGTATTTTTTCACTTTCCTTCACTGTAACACTCTCATCATCATCATCTTCATCAGTGTAAACAAATGGATGATTCAAGAGCATATCAGCAGTCCACCTTTCCTTAGGATCTTTTCTAAGACACTTTAACAAGAAATCTTTGCCTTCTTCAGACAATTCTTCAGGAATTGTCGGCAACTCCTCTCCAACTCCAATCCTGATCAGCAACGAAAACAAGTTTGTTCCCGTCTTGTAATTCCAAGCAGGTTTCCCTGTCAGCATCTCAACAACAGCGCAGCCAAGTGACCATATATCCCCCGGTGACTCGTACTCATTGTCGTTTACCGATTCCGGTGACATATACAACGGCGTCCCTCTACACTCAAACATGCTTTTTCCTTCTTCTTCTTCACTTTGTTGCTCTATTTTTCCTGATTTCTTCGCTAATCCGAAATCAGCAATCTTTGCCACATTGTTGTCAAAAACCAAAACGTTTTGAAGCTTTACATCGCAGTGAACAAACCCTTTTGCATGAATATGACGAAGCCCTTTAAGCACAGACCTCGTATATCTTCTAACCTCAGATTCTTCCAAGCTTCCGTTATTTTTCTTCAGCCGATCAGCCAAGCTCCCTCTCGAAGCGTACTCCAAGAACAAATTATAAAACTTCTGACCGTTCTCAACGGTAAACTCATCGCCAAAACACCCCACAATCTGCGGACAACAACCCAGCTGCTCAAGCACAGCCTTCTCGTTCTTCAACGTAGAAGAATAACAATCCTGACAAGATTTAACCGCCATTAAACCAGGAAACCCGGAAAAACCCTTAATCGTTGCAGCGAGATTTACAGTCCCGAAGCTGCCCTGGCCTAAAACGTCTCCTCGAACCCACTCCATGGCAGGCAGGAAGCTTTTGTTTGCGCTTATTTGAGAAGTATTTACGGTGTCAATTTTCCTTCTTCGAGTAGGAAATCAAAAGAAGCAACGCAACGCAACAGAACAGAACACAAGCGCAAGGAGGAGAAGTCTCCCAAGCAATATATACCTCCGGAGAATCTAGTTTGTTGCAATAATTTAATGACGTGTTCTATTTATTTTATTTGTTTTGTTTTCTGTTGTGTGAAACTATTATAATTAATGCACGTGATAGGCAAGGATATTTTGCTTAGGACTCGTTTTCCTAATTCGGACCCAATCCCTCTCGTCAAACGTGGTCCATTTACTTGGTAAGTTTTGTGATCTCTCTTCAGATTTTTTTCCCTTTTAATTTTTTCTTCTTTTTTAGTCTTTTTTTTTTTTTACGAGTCTCCGATTCTGATTGTTAGAATATTCCAAATATGATCCCTTCTTTACCGCCTAACCCTAATTATTATATCATTAATCATTGTTGATTAAAGTAACTTGACAAATAAAATTCAAGGTTAGATCAAACCCGCATATTAATTTACTATAGTGTAATTATTAATTTAGTTAGATTATTTAAATTCATAATTAATTAATTAATTATTAATATGGTAATTGGCTCGTGGTTGGTATGAATTTCTGTTCAAATTAAATTAGTTGAAACTAAAATTGACTCAAATATATTCTTATCGTGCACTACAATCTTTCATCTTAACTCAAATAGGTTCACAACCGACACTTGAAAACGTGCATATTTGGGAACTGATTAAAATTCAATTATTAAACATAGAATATTTATTTTATCTCTTCCATTCCACCCGCTTGTCTCTATCACTTCCTTTCGATTTTGTAGCACCTTTTAATTTGTCACTTGAAGAAAAAGAAAAGCTATTAACTTGAGCATGACTTGTGAAACTTAGCATATGATTCTCTCGCGAAATGCAATCTAGGCGTAGCTGTCCTTCGACACCAAATCTCAGCACCCGTGTCTCATGTGCACTAGGCATTCATTGCCCATTACTTTGAACGCCGAAAACTCTTTTATATTTGCAATGATGTGAAGAGATCTATGTGCTGTGTGTTGGTATTAGTACTGCTGTAATGGCATCAGTTCTCTCTTTAATTGCCGGCGTGAAGGCTTCAATTCACCAGCTCAGAAAGCAGAGGGAAAAGAAAAAAGAAAAATTAACTTGAATGCAACAGCTAGCTACACAGATAAGCATATCCCTCGCAATCCCTGCTTAGTGGTGTGCCTATAATTCAAGATCTTACATTATTGTACTTTGAGTGCTCTTCAATTTATAAAAATTATTTCAAGGGTTATCTTACAAGTTTGGTATAATATTCATCTTTATTTTTATTCATTGGCTTAGGGCACCTACCAATTTTAGAGTCAAAAAACAGTGTCCTAGCCAATTATGAATTCAATGGCTTCATGGTCAAGGAGATTGTACAACTTGGAATCTCTTCTGCAAGGTAATCCTTTTAATGTAGGCATATTGTACCCTTTTTTGGGGCGATAAATATTCTTAACTTGATTTAAGGTTTTTTTTTTTTTTTTTTTGGGCTTAAAGTCTTATATAGAATGTTCATACCCATTTTCAGATTTCAAAATTATAAAATTACTTAAGATTAGAGCCTTTGCCTAAAAAATAAGAGTGTTGTTTAATTTTCTTTTCAATTATTTAATAATACTGTGAGCGGCGAAAGAACTCTATATTTATTTATAATAATATAAATATGTTAAAACTATGTACAACGCTATCTTTGGTTCCCAAGGCTTTGCAGAATTAAAGTAGACTAAAAAAAGAAGAGCTAGCCTAAAACTTGACAAAAGAGATGAGAATCGAAAGGCGTTTACTGGCTCACTAACAACCGAAAAGCAGTAAATTATGGAAAGCAAAAAAAAGGCGGCACGCAGCGTAAGCAGATTCGATGAATCCAGTTAATACCCGCACAGAGAAAGTGGGCATGCTTCCGATCATCTTCAAATCGATCCAGTTCCTGCCTACAGTTACATTATTATAAATAGAAGAATTATAATAATCCAATAATTCGGCGCAACTTTCTACCAGAGACTGCCCAATTTGTATGTGAAAAAGTCTTTGTAGATAGCATTGATCATGTGGCGGTGCAACTGGCTGTGCAACTTGTAACCGAAAACTTCCAGAAGTTCTATCCAACAGAATCAGAAACTTTGACAGTCTAAAAGAGTGTGAGAGGTCATTTTTATAGTTAAATTATGTAAATACCAAGTTTAGGCAAGTATTTTCAGCAGTTAACCAGATAATTTGATTGTTAAAATCTATGAGTTAAAGGGGTAATTAACTTATCGGTTATTATGGGTCTGTGGGCGTGAATATGAGTGTTTCAATCACATTTGATAACGTTTTTTTTTTCCTTACAAATTAAATTAAATGCAATTAAAGAAATTAAACATATAAAAATACCAATAAATTTGATTTTTTTTTTTTTCTGTTCTTTTGGTTGCCTGCTGCCAACTTTAGCCATCACATAAAATGTCTTTGCATAATTTGCCAAAAAAAAAGGTAAATTTAATTTTAAGGACAAAAATATATATTTTTAGATAAGTTATAAGATGAGTTAAAATAGTTTTTTAACCTGTGGTTAACGTCTTATTGTTCTCATCAACTCTTCATATCTAACAAACAACTTTGTCAACTCATCTAACCTAAGAATTAAACCATAAAAATAATTAAGATTTTAACCATACAATCAAAAGAAGATATGAATTTTTTATATTTTAAAACAAACCTTATCTTCTCCTATTTCTAAAGGTCGTCTTTATATAGATAGAATGGGTCATATGTGGTGATGCAACTTGTAACCAAAAACTTGTGTTCATATAAAAAAGTAAAACAACCAGTAGAGGACAAATGTCCACCTGATAGAGATAAAATGATAAAAATGCCCTTGGTTAAATGGGGGTGAAAAAAAAAAAAAGATAAAAATACCCTCATGGTTGGATGAAAATGGAGAATGGAGAAATTATTTCTCAATGGGTTGCAAGGACTACACTAACTGTTTGCTAGGTGCAAAATGGTGGGAGTGAGGGGGTAAGTCTAAGGAGTGGAAGATGCGGTGATACTGGAGAAGGGACTTGGTGCCCGACTCGGTAGGCTATACTGATAGGGGTTTTGGTCGACCGCAATTGAAGTCTTGGTGGAGAAAAACTAGAGACAAGTCTCTGGTATTAGCATAATAAAGCTCGGCTGATTTCGTGGAGGAAATCATGGTTCTTAGCCGTATGATCTCAGAAGTAAATGTTTGCATGATTCTCTCCAAGGAGTAAATACTTGCATGATTAGGAAATATTTGTTTATCATTTCTTTATGTTGTTGCCTTTTCTTTTCTTGTTATATAAAGTTATTTCTTTGCTTTTATATCTTAGCCTTGTGCTCACCTTCTCCTTCATGAAGTTGATAATAAAACTTTTAATTTCGGTTTCTAGTTTTATACTTTCATGTTTGTTTTTCGCAATCATTCAAATTTTCTTCATCTGGTGTAACAAAGAGGACAAGTCTTTGAAGGTAAAGGGATAACATTTGGAGGTTGAAAGGGACAATTGTTAGAGCTCTTTTTTTTTTTAATCTATGATGTTGAGCTTGTAACGGCTTAAATGGTGGTGTCTTTTGATCCATGAGCTGCAAGAAATGAAAAAGTCATGAGTCACTGAGTTTTTCATCAATGATAACCATTGGATGTTTAAGTCAGTCAAGAGCTCACATTCTATGGTGAAAAACACGTGAAAATGTGTTTAAAGGATATGATTTCATAGAGATGAACAATGAAGTAATGGCCATGGAGGATGGCTAGTAAGTGCAAGAAAATTATGAAAGGTCTTAGAACCTACCTAGGGTTTTGTAACAAAAGAATCTCACCTTCATCAGAGGCATCATCATGCTTTTATTGTCCATCTTATCATTTAACCTAGATATTGGTTATCCACTAGGATAATGTATTGTGATCTTAAGGACTCATGGGTATTCTAAGTGATCTCATAACCTAATTTTATGGTAAGGAGAGACTGTCACGTATCACTTCACATTTTATTATCATTGATGTGTGATGAATCACTATTCACTACCGAGTTGAGTCTTAAATCGATAGCCTCTTAAGGCTGTTAAGTTAAGTGACAAAACTCATATGCTGATGTAAACTCAACGGAGTCTAGGAATGCTCAATGTGGTTGAATTTGGTTAGGTGGCGTTGGCCTTTTTTCTAGGGATCAGAAGAGGTGAGAAGTAGGCTTATCGAGTTGAGGCCTTTAACTCAATAGGCAAGAATCTGGTGACTTCCACTGATATGGTTTAGCGTTGCTTCT
>JANKKB010001472.1:0-11543 GCA_026225775.1 Bursera palmeri
TTTAAAAATTAAGTCATTTTTTTATATATGTTAATAAGGGTAAAATAGTAAATTTATTGAAATATAGAGGTTAATAGATATTAACTAACAGAATTTTTAACTGGAGGACTTAAGAAGAGATTTTTTTTAAAACTTAAAGATGAGAGAAGAGAAAAAGGATAAACGTCTCATATGAGTAAAAAAGGAGAAAAAGATAAAGGTGGTCATAATTATTCATTTAAAATTTATAAAATAATATAATACCTAATAACACCTTCAATATCATCATTCATTTATAATATATATATATATTAATTTTCATATAAATAATTTCAATTAAAGATAAATTTGAAACTAAAGAGAGTATTAATAGTGAGAGTTCTTTAATGTAATAGCTGATTTAACATAAATTGGTTGTTTTAATTATTTTTCGTACGACCAAAGTATCAAACATTAATCAATTCATTTTGTTTATTAGGTTTTTTTGTAAGATTAGAAACAATGTATTTAAAAGGGTTTAACAATATATATGTATATATAGGGGCATATGTTTTATAGAATATTACCGTACAAATTTAGTACGATATCGATATTTAAAAATTATTAAATTGGTATAAAATAGAGTAAAAACTCTCTCTTAATGGTTTTTACAGATCAATAATATCACTAATCTCGAATTTTTTTCCATGCATATCACAACAAGTAGTTTAATGTTCATATTAAATATTTGCATCACCATGATACCCATTTATATAAAATTTATAAAACCTCCGCATCGTGTATTTAAGAATCTCATTATAATAATTCAGACGTAAAGTTTGAGTTTTTTGATTACTCAAAGAAATGATGATGAATCTCTTCGGTATTGAGTGATCCTCTGTGATGGTGGACACTCAAAATTTTTATTAATTTTGAGTTTGTTTTGTTATTCCGATGATAGTGACAATCATATGCTGCATTGAGTTTACTTCAACAATCAATGTCGCTACTTAAGGCTAGAACTTGCTGATACCGATCAGCCCATTTGGTCCACCCCTTAAGCTCCGAAAATCTGTCATGAAATGTCATTTTGGCAACTGAGACAATAGAATGATTTTAATTGAGGAGAAAATAAAAAATAAAAAATAGAAATTAGAAAAAGTTGCAAGGTTAAAAAATTTTAGAGCATTTATAAATAAACCAAAACTATTTGCACCAAAAAGATTGAAATCGACACCCATATTTCTAGGATACCAATTTTTTAAATTAAAAAGATTCAAATTGTGCCCTTTTTATTTTCATAATTTAACAAATAATGTCATATAATATAACTAATGAATTATGTAAAGGGTTAAATTGTTATAATTTAATTTTTTAACTTAATTTCACACATTTCTTTAAAAAAAATTTATTTACTACAATCTACGAGTGGAAAAATAAAATAAAATTGTAGTTTTTTTCATACAAACACAGCAACTTTTCCACCACTAGATTAGAGAAAATGAATTAATATCGAATAATATTAAAATTTTAAGTTACAATAACCCGAACCTTATGTAAAACAATATATATCCTAATTTTTTGACGAAATTGGTCAATACTAAATTATGATTTAACTTTATCGACAATACCTAACTTGGCTAAGAAGAGGGTTATACTCACCTTTCGAAAGTCCTCAGCCGGAAAAATTAGAAGTTATAAATTTTTTTGAAAAATGGTGTATTTGAACAAGAAATTAGATGAACCCTAACAGCCCTATACAAAGCCGTGAAAGGGTTGATTGTAGAGATTTTCCATCATTGCATATCTTAAAAGATAGAAGAAAAAGAAGCAAGATATTTCTCCGCATTTGCAACAAGCCAATTGTGACAAATGGAATGTGAAATGCAATAAGAATTGACTATGTTTTTCGTGTCATACTTCCACTTTCTGAAACTTTTAGTTCTTGATTCATGAATACCTGAGATTCAATCCTCTACTCAATGACACGTCCACTTTCTCAGCTTTTAGTTCTTGACTAATGAATACCTGAGATTCCATCCTCTACTCATTGATGCAACCTTTTTTAAAATATTCATTCTTGAATCAGTTCTTTATGCTTGTAGAATTACTACCTCTTCAATTCTTAGGTCCACTTTTTTTTTTTTAATTGTTGTGTACATTATTTTTAATGTGTGTCCTACGACTATATGTTAAGACCTTATAATTAGTGTATTCTCAATATTATTATTATCAAGATATTTCTCCACATTTGCAATCAAGATATTTCTCCACATTTGCAACGAGCTAAATGTGCAAAATGGAATGTGAAATGCACGAAGAATTGACTATGTATTTCGTGTCAATTTTTAGTCCTTGGTTCATGAATCCGTGAGATTTCATCCACTACTCAATGATGCAACCTTTTTTCAAATGTTTATTTTTTGAATCAATTCTTCATGCTCGTAGAATTACTAACTCTTCAATCATTAGGTACACTTCTTNTTTTTTTTTTTTTAAATTACTATAAATGTTATTTTTAACATCCCCACAATGGTTTAGTCCAAGTGACAAAGCGCACCCAAGATTGAAGGATAAGACTAATAATGAGTTTTGTGTTCAATTTTTCTTATATGTAAATTATATCATGATTTAAGTGGAAGATCGTGACAGTGAGATGTGGACACCCTGGTTTCCAATAAAAAAAAAAACATATTTTAAAACTTCGAAATTAGTATATTTTCACTATTGTAATTATTATTTTACTTTGAAAAGTGTATTTTTATTACAAAAATTATAAAATATTGTAAATTAATTAATTAAACACAATTTCTAAAATAGATTAATAATTATAATNAATGAGAATACAAATATTTTATTTTTAAAATTATAATCATATGTTAATATAAAATTAATTTTCAGAAATCAAGTAATATTTATTAGTTAAGCTTTTAGCCTTACAAATCACTTTCATATTAATTCAATTTATATGCATTCCAATGCAATTTAATATAATTAAAGGATTTACTTGTTTCTAGAGTTATAGCATTGCACGTAATGTAAATTTAAAATNTTAAAATTTTAATATAATTTTAAATCACTCTTGATCTGTTCCAATTCAGTAGTGATTAATTAAAATTAAGAAAATGATATTTATCATTATCTATACAATAGATGTTAAAATCATTGCATTTAAATTGTTGAAAGTTTATTTTTAAAATTTTAAGAAAAAAATAAAAAATAAAAATGAAGTGACTCAAATAATTTCTTTTGTTTTCATCCACCTTTCAATTCGTTGCCATTAGATAAGATCTTGTCATTTGTTAATATGCATGAGACCTATTGTAACTAGTTGCCTCCCTCCTACTGACACCATCACCTCCTTCAAATTAGTATGACGATCAATAATCTTGACTTCATACATTCAATTTAATTTTTTTTTTTTTGTAATCATGGACGTTCAGACTAGCTTGCGTGTATCTCGACTAATTATAATATATCTTGTATTTTGTACCTTAAAAAGTTTTTCAACACAGATTAGGATAATTCGTTGGTTTTTACACCAGAAGGCAATAGCCCCAAAGAAATGCATTAAGAAGGTTCCAACCTTAAACCTGAAAAGGAGCAAACCTCTCTTATTCAAATTTAAAATTAAAAAGGCGCATTTGGGTACATCAAATTTAATTAGCTGGAGTTCTTCAAGATTAGATTGAACTTTATTAGATTGAATTTTATATAAATTTGATCAACTTCAAGTTTCATATTAAGNGTATATTAAACAAATTTAGTTAATGAACGTTACTCAAAGATTTGGTTGTGAAATTGAATTGTCGTAGGAATATTTTAAAAAAGTAAATAGTGATTTTATTAATTTGGAACTAACATGAAATTTCACACATGGCATTCTTTTTCAATCGTTTTGGTTTGTGATAGAAGTAGAAATGATTTGTCACTTTCATTTGCATATATGCCCAGGTTAATTATAAGCTGGATATCGTTATTGAAAAAAAAAAAAAAAAAAAAAAAGAAGTCTTATTCAGTAATTATATGAAATAATCAAATTTAAGGGATTGGATTATAAAATAATCAAAAAGTTAGAAGTTTCGATTTATCTAACCATATCTTTGGCCCGTCAAGGGGCTAATGGGTCTACGGGCCAATATCAAAAAATTCATAAGCTAACGTTTTGATTAGATAAATTAAAATTTTTAAAATTTTAGTTATTTTTTAATACTCCCTTTTGAGTTTAGTTAGTTTCGTAAATCCCCTGATATTGAAAGATGCAAGATTATATATATATATATATATATGCAAAATTAAAGAAACATAAAAAAATTCTCTTTTTCTCTTAAATTTACAATTTATCTAAATAAAATACATACTATAGAAAATAACATAAGGTTTAATGATGAAGAAATTTCAAAGTATAATCAATTTATTTGCTTTCATAATTTTCTAAAACAACTATTACTCTAAAATATTCATCATAATAATTTCATATTTTACTCTAATATACAAAAAAAAAATATTTACATAACAAAATACTACTCTAGCTAAACACAAAATACTCTCATAATATACTTAAATAACAATAATAAAATACTTAAAATAATATATAATATAATTTAAAAATTGATTGGGCTGTTGTAACTTAATTTTGACTTAATTTTTTATACTCATCTATAATCATTGATCCACTACAATCCAATAATTAAAAAACTGATGAGTTAGATAAAAAATAATTAACTTTTATTTTTTTATAACTATCGGACTATAATTAATCAATAGTTAATAAAAAATATAAGAAATTAAATAAAAAAATAAGTTATGGACACTTTAAAAATAATAATATTGTTTAACAAGGACAACAATTAACATAATAAGGGCAATAAATATTATCCTATGAAACATTCAATAAGGGAATTGAATTTCACGAAACTTCAAATTAACGAGGAAATTTATTTACCTAGCTACTTGAGAATGATTTTGAAAAATTAAAACTATAATTAGTTTAGTTGACAAGTTTCTTTCGTGCGATTCGTGTGATTAATGTATGGAAGAATTTGATCAATGATTAAGCAAAAGAAATCAATCATCGATCCTTAGTGATCGTGGATATTCGATCTTCTGAAACTGATTAATTTTGAGTTTATTTTGTTATTCAAATAACAGTGACAATGATATGCTGCATTGAGTTTACTTGAACAATCAAAATCGCCACTTGTAAGGCTAGTAATTGCTAATACCGATCCCATTTGGCCCACCCCATTAAGATCCGAAAATCTGTAATGAAAGGTCATTTTAGCTATCGAGATAATATAGAATGATTTAGTTTGAGGAGAAAATAAAAATTAAAAACAAGTTATGAATTTAAAAATTTTAGAGCTTTGAGAGAAGAAATTTATAAATAAACCAAAACTACTTGCACCAAAAAGATTGTAATCGACACCCATATTTCTTGTATACCAATTTTTTGAATTTCGAAGATTCATATTGTGCCCATTTTATTTTCATAATTTAACAAATAACGTAATCTAATATAAATAATGAATTATGTAATAGTCAATATGGGTTAAGTTATTGTAATTTCATTTTTTTTAATTTAATTTTATATATTTTTTTATAATTTTTGATTTACTACAATCTATAGATGGGAAAGAAAAATTCACAAATAGTTTTTTTTTTTATACTAATTCAACAACTTTTTCCATTATTAAATTAAAAAAAAAATTTAAGTCAAATTTTTAAGTAATAATAACCTGAATTTTATGTAAAAAATAATATATATCTTACTTCTTTTGACGAAATTGATCAATACTAAATTATGATTTAACTTTGTCGACAATACATAACTTGAGTAAGAAGATGGTATATACTTACCCTTCAGGAGTCCTTAGCCAGAAAAATTAAAAGTTCTGAAATTTTTTGAAAATGATGGATTTGAACAAGAATTTCGATGAACCCTAATGGCCCTATCCATAGCCATGAAAGGGTTGATTGTAGAGATTTTCCATAATTTCATATCTTAAAAGATAGAAGGAAAAGAGGTAAGATACCTCTCCACCTCTACAACAAGCCAAATGCGACTAATGGAATGTGAAATGCAAGAAGAATTGAAAATGTTTTTCGTGTCATACTTCCGCTTTCTCTCAACTTTAAGTTCTTGATTCACTAATCCGTGAGATTTCATCCTCTACTCAATGAAGCAACCATTTTTCATAACGTTTAGTGTTTAAATCAGTTCGCTATGCTTGTAGAATTACTATCTCTTCAATTATTAGCTCTACTTCTTATTTTCTTTTTTCTTTTTTTCTTTGTTGTAGTAAGCATTATTTTTAACATGTGCATTTTAAATATATGTTAAGACCTTAGAACTAACGTATTTTTTTAATAACTATTTATTTTATTTTGAAAAATATATTTTTTTATTACAAAAATTATAAAATGATTAATTTAACATAATTTTTAAAATAGATTAATGGTTGTAGTCATGAGAAAATAAATATTTTAGGTCTTAACATATACTCTTGGAAGACATGTTAGAACTACTCTTATTTTATTTTCAAACAATTAAATTCTTACTAACAAATTCATAATTTTGATAAAAAGATGAAAATAAAAAAATTTGTCCATATCCAATATCAGCTACTAGTAATTATTAGAAATCAATTTTTATATTCATTCATTTTCAATAGAAATTTCGTGTTTTTAAAGAATTTTCACTAACATGTTATTTTTAAAGTTATAAACAGATGTTAATATAAAATTATTGTTTACTAATCAAGTAATATTTATTAGTTAAGCTTTTAGTCTTACAAATCACTTGTACATTAATTTAATTCATATACATTCCAACGCAATTTAATTTTATTAAAGAACTTACTTGTTTCTAGAGTTAGAGCATTGCACGAAGTGTAAATTTTAAAGTTAAAATTTTGATATAATCTTAAATCATCATCTACCTATTCCAATTATTGATTAATTAAAAAAAAATGATATTTATCACTATCTATACACTAGATGTTAAAATCATTGCATTGAAATTGATAAAAGTTTTGTTTAAAAAAATTTTAAGAAAATAAAAGATGAAGTGACTCAGATAATTTCTTTTGTTTTCTTCCACCTTTCAATTCATTGCCATTAATTAACATCTTGTCACTTGTTAATATGCGTGGGACCTATAGTACCTATTCGCCTCCCTCCTACCCACACCATCACCTCCTTCTATAAAAAATGTGCATTTGGGTACATCAAATTTGGTTGATTGGAGTTCTTGAAGATTAGATTGGACTTTATTAAATTGAATTTTATATAAATTTGATAAAAAAAAATTAGTTAATTAAAGATTTGGTTGTGAAAAAAATTAGTTAATGAAAGTTAATTAAAGATTGGTTTGTGAAATTGCATTGTGATAGGAATATTTAGAAAAAGTAAATAGTGATTTAATTATTTGAAATTAAGATGATAGTTCGTTTGGTTTGTGATAGAAATAGAACTAATTTGTCAATTTCATTTGCATATATATGCCCCAGCTGGTTAATTATAATCGTGTTGATTATGTGACAGATTTCTTCCCCACTTAAAGTTATAGTTAACAGCTGGATTTCCTTTTTTTTTTTTTTTTTTAAGTCTTATAACATATAGAAAGATGAAAGATTGTAAACTTTTTTATGATTGAATTATATATACTTGTTGAGAATAAAACTGTGACAGATTTGTAACATCTCGGTCCACTGTTGGATATT
Organism: Bursera palmeri; assembly: GCA_026225775.1. Taxonomy (NCBI): domain Eukaryota; kingdom Viridiplantae; phylum Streptophyta; class Magnoliopsida; order Sapindales; family Burseraceae; genus Bursera; species Bursera palmeri. The sequence continues at coordinate 7,683 of JANKKB010001472.1, forward strand.
ATCAATTTTCCCTGACCAATTATTAAATATTATCCGTTTTTTTTGGTTCACTGTTAAATATTATCCGTTTTGGATACACAGTCTGTCATGATTTTGTTTTTGGGTTTTACAATCTAAAAAACCTCCAACGGTTAAAGGAGTTTACATATTATTTAACTATTTAAACATATTTTTTCAAGTGATGTGGAATGACACATCTCTTATGTGATTAATGTATGAAAGAATTTGATCAAATGTGGAATGTCACATCTCTTATGTGATTAATGTATGAAAGAATTTAATCAATGATTCTCTTGTGTGATTAATGTATGGAATAATTTGATCAATGATTAGACAAAAGAAATAAATCATGGACCCTAGAATTTAGTTCTCTTTTTTTCTTCTTCTTCTTTGATTGTTTTGATAAAAAAAGACAATAATTTATAAGTCTTTATCTTCTTATATATTATAGTTGGAATTGATTTAAAAGAATGATATAATTCCAAATTTCATATGGTCTTCCCCAAGTGATTAAAGATAATGTCATTTTGTTAAAATTTGGATTGATTCAATTATTGTCCCATCAAATAACTTTAATTAATCAAACATAACAATATTGTGGAATCACACTCAATTACTAGCTTGGTATAAATAAAATAAAATAAACAACAATGAATGTGACATAAGATTTAGAAAATCGGTGATTTACGATTTTTCCTCTTTTTTTGTAATTACAAAAACTAACTTTTCTTAAAAAAATTTCATTACCAAGCAAAGCTTATGTCTATAGTATTTTTGGAAGCTTATGTGTTCAACTTTTTAGTTGTCTTCTTTACTTATACTGTTCTAATACACATCAAATTATATATATAATGTTTGTAATATAGTATTATTTTAATGCTATGTATTTGTGCATGTTTCAACATATATTATTTAGGAAATTAAAACAATCTCCAAAATTACAAATGTATTTTACAAAATTTAGATGTCATGATTACTATTCAATACATCAAAAAAAATTTCTACTAATAAACGATAGAGACCGCTGGCGGTTTCTGATTATGATATTTAAATTTTTTGAAAATTTAATTATTTTTTCAAATATCTCCCTACAATTTTGGTTTATTATTCAATCAACCTAAAAATCTATCTTATAAGAAAATAAATTAGTAATATATATTTCGTTATTATAAACTTTAATATAGAGCAATTATCATTGACCACCCCTACCTTTTTATTTTTTCGCTCATATGCGATTTTTGTCACTTTTATCTTCTCTCATCCTTAAGTTTTGAAAAAATCTCTTTTCAAGTCCTCCAGTTAAAAATTTTGTTAGTTAACATCTATTAACCTCCAAATTTTAATAAATTATCATTTTATCCTTACNTAACACATATAAAAAATGATTTAATTTTTAAAGGATAATATTAAATTAAATGATCAAATTAACACATATTAAAATTACTTCTTATGGACAATATTAACACAGTGGTATTTATTTCAAGGGTATTTTTTTCATTTAACTTCATATTATACTTAAAAAATAGTTATTTTTATATATATTAGTAAGGATAAAATAGTAAATTTATGGAATATGAAGGTTAATAGATTTTAACTAACATAATTTTCACTGAATGATTTGAGAAGAGATTTTATCAAAACTTAAGGATGAGAGAAGATAAAAATAGTAAAAGTCCCATATGAGTGGAAAAAAAAAGGTAGGGGTAGTGGTCAATGATAATTACTCCTTTAATATATGTTAAACGTCGCTTTTATAAATAATTCTCAATATTATATTTCCTTCTCCAAAGGTGGAGGCAATATATAGATACAAGGAATACAAGGAATATGTAAATTCATCGAAACTATCTATTCTGAAACTTAATAATCTCATATTAAATTACATCTATGCTAACGAAAGCTAAATATATNAAGATTCATATTCTAAATATATTCCTCGGAATATTGGTCAACTATCTTATATAATTACAAACACAATTTAGGAATGACAAATGCACGTCATGTTGATAATATATAAGTGCGCTCGTGAATCAATAATAACCCATAATTTAAACAGCAGAGAGAGAGAGAGANAGAGAGAGAGATGTTTGTAAGGTTGTTGAGATTAAGGCTTCTCGAGCTGCCATTCCATCAACAACTACAATTCTTCTGTTTGCTGCTCTCTAAATTGACTGTCAAGTCTCAACCATATGTAAGCTTACGTACGACTAACCAAATTCTACAAATCTTGTTATTTTCCCATATTCCAAACGTTTTCCATTTCCAAGAACACCCTTCCGACGAGGCTACGGAATTGAATTGAAAACGACAAAAAGTGGTCCACTAGAGTTGGTATTCACCAGCTGAATTTACTAGGGTAGAGGCTGTTTTGGTGATTTCACAACACTGAAACTTGCATGAGAGCCTTCTACATATAACAAGTCTTTATTCACGGATTCTAGGAGCCTCTCACTCAGCTCAGCACAGCAATGAATGGTTCCGAGATCAGAAAGAGACAGAGAGAGATAAAGAGAGTGAATTGCTGCGATTCACTTTGTAATGTTTCTTGCTCAAATGAGTATTCCATAAACAGCTAGATAGCTAGCTGCACACATGTACATGCACATAACATGATCTAGCTTTTACGGTATCGTTTTAGCTATTTTATCTATCTATATATATATATATATATATGTTGCGATGCTTCTTCTGTTTACTGAGATGCTCATTTGAGCAAGCAACCTTAGGAGTGGAATATGTAATTTTTAAAGTGCTTGCATCACCATGGTCGATCTTCTTCTCTGCTTTGATGATCAGTTTGATATTATACGAAGGCTTTGCTTCGCTTTTACCGCTCCAGCTTTTGTCAGATAAGTTCTTACACTCTCTCTTTGCTTATATATATATATAGCAAAATTCTATTCTATTCTTCTTCTTGTTCGGTAACATATATAGTTTTTGCTTATCCTGGGAGCTTGAAAAGCAACAACCAACGTCAGAAAGTGTGAAAAAAAGCTGGATTCGAGTCGCAAAAGATCGGGTACTTCTTCATTTATTTCTCTTACTCGAAATCGTATATGATTTTTCTTTTCTTTTCATAGTGATCATAAATTATAATTTTTTTTTTTAACCATTCTATGAAAACTAATAAATAATACAATAATAATAATTTCCTGTACTACCCCAGGGCAAAACTTGTTAATTATATAGTATTTTTTTTAAGTTTTTCAGTTTTCCAATTATTGAGTAAAGAAATTTCACAAATATATGGGGTTATTTTAAATCTTCTAAATTTGCTTGTTAATAATTCAAGAAAAATATTTAAAAAGAAAATTTTGCCGTAGACTAATATTGTATATTGAAAATGCCAAAATAATAGTGTATAAGATTATCCTTTATGGTTTGACCCTTTGAAAGGTTTTGAGGCTAGGGTTGAAGAAGACCAGATGACAGTTACTTACCTTTATGATAATAATTGAATGATTGTTAGTTCAACAACAAATATAGTTAACTGTGCCTATCTAGTTCCAAATTATATATAACTCATACAATCAACTGGATACAACTACAACTTGATATAATATCGTAATCTTGTACAATTTGATCTAAATTTTTTATATTTTTTTCTTTATAATTATCTTATTAATTGGTATATGATTTGTACTTTTTAAATTTAATACTATTACAGGAAGCTAACGGGAGCCATATCTTTCCATAACTATTGATGATCATTAATTTATAATAGGGATATTTTTTTAAATCCTAAAAAAATTGAAAAGTAACACACACCTCCCATCTAAATCTAAAACTAACATTAATCCCCCAATATTGTAGTTCCGTTAGTTATATTTAACGTTGCTACAGTAAAAACTTCAAAAAATT
>JANKKB010001473.1:1879-13959 GCA_026225775.1 Bursera palmeri
ACGCAACGCAAGAGATTTACCAGAGCTCATGTTTCGGCCTAAACATTTAACAGGAATACAGGATGTAAGCTAAGCTCAATGTAAAACTGTATTAATGAGAGTGATTTTATGTGCACTCAATTATTAAACCTCTCTCTAAAAGATTTTAATTATAAGTTTATTCGTATAATATAACTTAAAAACCCAATAGGAAGTAACAACTTTTATTTTCAATTTTTTTAGTTTTGTAAACACTTTACACAAATCCTAATTTGTATCTCTTGTTTATAATTTGAACCTTTTTTTGCAATAAAATAATAAATCTTTTTGGAAAATAATAAAGATAATAAATATTCTGATAATTTTAAATAATATATAATAAAGAATGGAACTCTTTTAACTTACGAATGGGAGCAAATAGCAACATTATTAATAAGTAGTCAAATATATTCAATTTAAGGATAAAAAATTATGTATTTTTTTTAAATATATTAAAAAATATGTTAAATTATTATTATTATTATTATTTTAGTATATATTTTAATAATTATCATCATAAAAGTATATATTTTTTAAGGTTTTACTAATACGTGTGCTACAACTATCCAGTAATATTCAGCGCACTACGCAGCCCATAAAGAATCCGGTACAAAACATTGCATTCGTACAGTGCATTAGGACTCCCGAAAACTGAACCGTGAATCCGGGATACTCCAGGCCCAGGGACCCAGCTGCGCAAGTTAACCAGTGCCTTGAGGGGGTAAATACATAGACACCCCCGAGATTTGATCTAATTAAAAATCTCACCCCTATTATTCATAAAGTAACATAAACACCCTCAGAATTGGAAAATATGGGGTCTCAACCCATAAAAATAGGTGTCTTAATGTTACTTAAAATATCAAAATAGGGGTCTTTGTTACTTAATGAATAATGGGGTGAATTTGTACTTAGACTAAACCTTAGGGGTGTCTAGTATTTACCCCGTGCCTTGAGTACACGTCATAAATTCCACATAGAAGCGCGTGACATCAGTTTCCACTTCGGGAATGGTCGTTCGTCTGATTTGNCTTGGTGACTCACCATTGAAGTTTTTCATGTCATCATTATCTCTCTGTTCTCAGTTCTTTTTACACCAGACAGTTCCAAGTTTGATAAGGGCGCTCTTTCATTAGTTTGATAGACATAATTACCCTTATNTTCAGATCCGTTTAATTTCAGGTTCATTAAGAAACTAATGGGTCCGTCATCATACATAAACAAATCCGTATAAAAAATGTTAAATACTTTAAATTATTCAAATCAAATTATATATATATACTGACTAAAGCAATTTACCACCAACTAAAGTTTTTATTAAACAAATATCGTTACCTTACCCCACTCATTTATACTTCAATATATATATATTTTATTCAATAAATAATTATTTAAAGAAATTTTATTTTTTTCGACATATGACTCCTATTTTATCTTTTGTTCATTAAATTGAATGAATATATATATATATTTTTAAATTTAAATAAAAATGAATAATTTTAGACCTACAACTTATTTCTATGATTAACTTTTTACGACTTGAGTTTTAAAATCTTATTGAATAGATATTTATCAAGTTATTTCCTCTTTTATTTTTTATTTTTTACTCTTCTAATTAAATTTTATCAATTTAGATAATAAATTTTTTATATTAATAATTAAAATTATGTAAATCCTTACAAATTTAATTTTAACANTTCCTAAGTTATTAGTAGAAGATGAAATAATTTTATTAAAACATATTTTTGAAATAAAAACTACATATTAATGGGTTATTTCTGTTTATAGTTTATACTCGCATCATAACGGACTCAAATTGGACAAAGGTGTCTTTTCACAGGTACAACTTTCAAATAACAATTATACGTTTCGGATTATTGATCAATTTGATCTTAGCCCACTCTTGTTGGCTCCTCCCTACTGCAGCAGAAAAAGCTTCACGCTTTCTTGTTCCCCCTTAAAATAGCGCCAACAAACCAACCATCCCTAGTTTCCCTGCTCACCTAAACGATTCAACACCGTTTTGACTCGCCCACTTGCTCGCTCATCCTTCTGCCGCCTTCTTCTTAGGTACAGTGCGTTAGTCATCATTTCATCCATTCGAGAATTTCCTAAAAAAATTTTGCATTATTTTTGCAGTTGCAGACATGTCATCAATGGCAGGACGACGAGGAGTCCATTACTTACAGAAACTAAAAGCTGCAAATATCCCGACTGATTTGATAGAGAAGGGACAGAATCGTGTCGTAGATGCTTCTCTTACACTTATTCGTGAGAGGGCAAAGCTTAAGGTCCGTTATTTGATTGCTATTGTTATTTGTTTATTTATTTAATCGTGATTTCATTAACTGATCCATGCAATGAAATTCACGTAGGGAGAGCTTGTGCGTGCTTTAGGAGGTGCCTTAGCTTCGACGTCTTTACTCGGAGTTCCATTAGGACATAACTCCTCGTTCCTTCAGGGACCGGCGTTTGCTCCTCCTCGCATTAGAGAGGCCATTTGGTGTGGCAGCACTAATGCTACGACCGAAGAAGGTACTTTACCTTTGATTAATTCTCCAAAATTTCAAAATTTTTGAAATTCAGAATATGTTATTTGTTGGTTTAGTTTTATGTATGAGTACTGTTATTGGTGTTTGGTTTTGCGCCTGGAAGAAAAATAATTAAATGACTTGGGGATATTTTATTTTTTGGGATAGTTTTATGAATTAGAATCTGATACTTTTTACTCTGCTTGGTTTTGCCACTTGCAGGGAAAGAATTAAATGATCCGCGGGTGCTAACCGATGTTGGTGATGTTCCAGTTCAAGAAATTCGAGATTGTGGGGTAGATGATGACAGATTGATGAATGTCATTGGTGAATCAGTGAAGCTTGTGATGGAAGAGGTGAATTAATGTTTTCTATGAGCTTATTACTGTATTAGAATATTAGATCTGAAAATTGGTATGAATCTTGGAAGCCAGCTCTGATTAATCCGTATGTGGATCATCTTTTATTCATGTTACTGGTTATTTCCTGGAATGCTTTTTTCTTTTTCTATGCTGTTCCATGACAATGTTTGAATTGTTTGGAAAGAGTTTAAACAGTTAAAACTCAACTCTTATGAAGTTTATGCTCTTTCAGGATCCATTGCGGCCTTTAGTTTTAGGTGGTGATCACTCTATATCTTTCCCTGTTGTAAGAGCCGTTTCTGAGAAGCTTGGAGGACCTGTGGATGTTCTTCACCTAGATGCCCATCCTGATATCTATCATGAATTCGAGGGAAATAAATATTCACATGCCTCATCGTTTGCACGAATTATGGAGGGTGGTTATGCTAGGCGGCTTTTGCAGGTGATTATCTGTCTTTCAACGATTAAATGTTCCTGCTTTTGCATTCATAAAGATATTGACCTGGAATGTGATCTAAGTGTTCTCTAGCACATAGACCGATAACAAAACTGCTAATTTATTTGAGGGCCAGCGTCTTCTTATGTTGTGCTAATGAGCTCGAATGTGGACTCTTTAGGTTGGAATAAGATCAATAACAAAAGAGGGCCGAGAACAGGGGAAGAGGTTTGGAGTAGAGCAATATGAAATGCGGACCTTTTCAAGAGATCGCCAACTTTTAGAAACCCTGGTATTTTCTTCTTGGACACACACATTATCACAAATGCTCACATGTGCATTCCTTTTTTTTTAATCCTTGCCTTAGCTTTTCTTTGAATATCCAAACAGCCTCAGTCCTATAATATAATAGGATGCTTGAGAAATACTACTAAGATGGATTATTTTCTGAACCTATAAAGTAGTGGAAATTCCAAGAGGAAGAAAAAAAGAAAAAAAAGGGTATTTGACATTGATAACTAACATTTTGAACATTGGTAAAATGTAAACTTTCTTTGCTGGCAGGCATAAATAGAAAATTTGTTCTCGGAAAAGAAATCTGCAGTATCGCATATGTTTTTGATGAATTTCTGAATCTTGGATGTACCAAAATGTATGTGGGAATGGTTCTGGTTTAGAGAGATCTTCTTGCTTGAAGTACGATTGTATGTACTTGATGATTCAGGCTCATTTCTTACTTTTGCAGAAACTAGGGGAGGGTGTAAAGGGTGTATACATTTCTGTAGATGTGGACTGTCTTGATCCTGCCTTTGCTCCTGGTGTGTCACATATCGAGCCTGGAGGTCTTTCTTTCCGTGATGTTCTCAACATTCTACACAATCTCCAAGCTGATGTCGTAGCTGCTGATGTGGTTGAGTTCAACCCACAGCGGGACACTGTTGATGGGATGACTGCAATGGTTGCTGCTAAATTGGTGAGGGAACTAACTGCAAAGATATCAAAATGATATATAAATCGATTCCCTTACTTCAAGATTTTTGTATTCTATGATATATTGATGGTCTTGGAAAGTTTGGCCAACAGTCCGGTCATACATCATCCACTTTCGCTGAAGCATCACTGAAGGAAATGAACATGCCTGCTAGCCGCGAAGATCTAGCTTCCAAACATGTCGGCAAAATTGTATTCCATATTATGTATTCCATATTATGTTTAGACTATAAGAATAGCAAATATTATTAAGTAAAGACTTAAGACTTTTAAATTTGCATTATGATGTTGAAATGCTTTCTTAAACCTAGAAAATAGCTAACTAAGGCTTTCTTAAATAAGAAAAGAGTAATTATCATTGACCACCCCTACCTTTTTTCTTTTTTTCACTCATATGGGACGTTTGTCATTTTTCTCTTCTCTCATCCTTAAGTTTTGAAAAAATCTCTTCNAAGATTTTTGTATTCTATGATATATTGATGGTCTTGGAAAGTTTGGCCAACAGTCCGGTCATACATCATCCACTTTCGCCGAAGCATCACTGAAGGAAATGAACATGCCTGCTAGCTGCGAAGATCTAGCTTCCAAACATGTCGGCATAATTGTATTCCATATTATGTTTAGACTATAAGAATAGCAAATATTATTAAGTAAAGACTAAGATTTTAAATTTGCATTATGATGTTGAAATGCTTTCTTAAACATAGAAAATAGCTAACTAAGGCTCTCTTAAATATAGAAAACTAATGGCTTTCTTAAATATAGAAATAGTCAACTAATGGCTATAGGACTGGTGACATGATAGGACTAGGTGACATGAAAATAATTATATTATCTAAATCTGCATCACGCGCACATATTTATGACATAGTAAATTCCCCCATAAATAAGGCGATTCTCAACGCAAATAAATGTTTATTAACCTTATTTAAACTGGTCCTTAATCTCATTGTTTCTCAATGTAGATAAAGGTTTACTATCCTTATTTAAATTGTTTCTCAACGTTTCATGAGAGTGACGTGGAACTTCTAAAGTCATAAAATATACAAAATTTATTTCCTATATGTTAAGATAAAAATATAATTTGCCTAGTGTACAAAGCCAAAGTATGGATTCTTGCTTTACTAATTTTATATGCAACATAAGATGAATGAATAAAGATAATCATATATAATAATAAGTTGTTTTACTTAGTTAATTGCACGAAATATTGTACGTGAAACTGTGATCACATAGACAAAAAATTGGATAATAAAATTAATCAGCCTAGTTAAAAATTATATTATTACGAAATTATTCAGTCTCTTTCCGTCCTTGCGTGTTGCGGTTCCGTTATAAAGTTAACCGATGTTAATCTCTCTTGCGCCAGCGCCAAACATCGTCTTCTCGTTTGTATTCTATCGCATCCACTATCCAGCCTGATGGCTCGCTTACATGCACTCCCGTCAACGTTTTTCCGCCTAAATTTCTCACCATTATCACCTTTAAAGTTATTTAAACGTTATACACAACAAACGGTAAGGCCAGGGCGGTCACTTCTGAGTTCTTATCCTCTGTCAAACCGTCTTTTCAGTTCCAAGAATTTCAGTATAATCATGAGGGGCTCGAAAGATGATTTAGTTGTTCTGGGAATCGAAACCAGCTGCGACGACACTGCCGCTGCTGTTGTGAGCTGTCAATTTTGCTTTTCTTGGTGTTGTTTTGAAATGAGTTTGTGTACATTTGTGTTATTTTTTAACGGGTTTTGATTTGGGTGATTTTTAGGTGAGAGGAAGCGGTGAAATTCTTAGCCAAGTTGTGTCTTCTCAGGTAACTGTTTTGTTTATTTGGTTTAGATTGATAGTTTGAGTGTCAATATGATTGTTGACTAATCCCTGATTGATGAATTTCCTTCTGTAGAACTGTGTTTTGTGAGGTTTAAATGACAGAACAAATAAATGAAGTTAGGAAGCAGATATTTCGATTAAAAAGTATTTGCCCTTCTTATTCATTATTGAATTGTCACGATAGGCAGTGAAACAATGACAACAGAAATATTTGACGTCATCTGGTTCTGCGGACCATAACTCGTATTATGATTTTATTAGTTAGATGGTAAAAGCTGTAAATTTATGTTATATGTCATATGCTGATTCTTAAAGTCTTCACTTTGTCAAGGCAGATCTGCTGGCTCAATATGGAGGTGTTGCTCCTAAAATGGCTGAAGAAGCTCACTCACAAGTGATTGATACGGTATGACGTTGAGTAACAAGTGCCTCTGGGTACTTAATCTTCTATCGTTTCATGTGCTGATATCACTTGTAGACAGGCTATTTCTCTTGCAAGTTTATGAAATGCTTTAGGCCTTACTCTTTTTAGTTATTGTGTTTTGTGAATGTTTCTAGTGGTAGCATGAGCCTGAGTTATGCTACTTAAGTGCAGGTTGTGCAAGAAGCACTTGATAAAGCTAATTTAACCGAGAGAGATCTTTCTGCAGTTGCTGTTACTATCGGTCCTGGTTTAAGCCTCTGTCTTCGCGGTACTCTGAATTACATAACATTGGAATTTTTATCTTATTGCTTATGAGCAACTATGTTTGATATATGCATTGATAAATATGATGAAATGAAAGGAAATAGTAACCAACTGGCAAGGTTCTAATTTTAAGTTTATGCTTGGTTGCTCTTAGATGTCGGTTCGTCTTCTGTACACTTAAGTTAGAAAAAGCCGTGTGATATTTGATCATCTTCTGTTTGTTAATGATATTAGATCTATATGTTTGACACCTTTATATTGAATGGAATGGTGTTTCATTTTGGTAAGTAGGGTTGTGGATATTATCATTTAAAAGGACTTCACCAGTCTGATTTTTGTATGAATTGAAATGCAGTTGGTGTGACGAAAGCTCGGAAAATTGCTGGTTGCTTCAGTTTACCCATTGTTGGTGTTCATCACATGGAGGCTCATGCTTTAGTAGCCAAGTAAGGGATAAAATTAATTACAGAATGTAGAATGGGCTTCTTTAATCAATAATGTAGCCTATGCCGAAGAAAGAAAAATATTAGCTAATTATCATAAGTTGTTTGCTTCAAAAGGATGATGTACATGCTTTTATATGAGCTAAAAACTTTGATGCATATCAGTGTCTAATGCATTTCTTTATACTTCTAGGTTAATTGAACGAGAGTTGCAATTTCCTTTCTTAGCTTTGCTTATATCTGGTATGAACTTTTACTCCCACTCTAGTCTCTATTTTCTTGGTTTAGCCAATAATTGTGTGTGTAAGAGGAAAAAGGTTTTTGAGTAATTCATAAAAATGGCAAACAACAATATATAAGCATTGTGGGCCAATGTGAAACCAAAATCCCAGGGGTCGGGTTTAGTGGTAAAAGTCTTTGTTTGCAATCATGAGATCATAGGTTCAAATCTCAATGAGACCACTTACTTAGGAGATATACATCCCTTAACCTTCCTAGCTACTAAGGTTATAGTGTCTTCAAGTAGTTGCTAGTTCATACATCATTAAACAAATGAAAGGTTGAAGGATTTTTAAGGGTGTGTGTATATATATATCAAGTGTGGGTTAAAAATCAACAGGTGATTGTGATCTTGTTTCTTGATTTCTGTGTTGTCCATGGATGTGTACAAATTTTAGAACTTTTGGGTCTTTTGGTTAGTATAAGGTAGAGGCTACTGGTAATCCTTTGTTGTGCCAAAACAGAATAACTCTTTTTTCTTTTTTAATATGGAAAAGATGACTCTACTCAACTGCCATTTTGATAATTTCTTATGAGAATCCTGTCTTAGTGTTGGCCACGCTTGGCCTTACAAGATTATTACTCCATGCCTCTAAATATATGCCTCTAAATATAAGTGTAGTTGTTCTATCACATTTTTCTGTTATATCTTTGAAAAGTATGATTTGCTGACTGTAATTGTCAATTTCTTAGGTGGTCACAATCTACTTGTTCTTGCTCATAATCTTGGCCAATACACTCAGCTTGGAACCACAATAGATGATGCAATCGGTGAGGCATTTGATAAGACAGCAAAATGGCTTGGTCTTGATTTGAGGAGGAGTGGTGGGCCAGCTGTTGAGGAGCTTGCTCTAGAGGGTGATGCTGAGGCTGTCAAATTCTCAGTAAATCCTTTTTTCTAAGATTTTATTGTGTTTTTCAGTGTAATTCAGATGTGACAGGGGCATCTTCTGGTTATGCTCAAGAAATGATGTCTGTTACTATGATCTATGCATTCTCTAATTTAATTTCCGACTTGGGCACTATTTTATTTTTCAGACTCCAATGAAGCAACATAAAGATTGCAACTTCTCCTATGCTGGTCTGAAGACTCAAGTGAGGCTGGCAATTGAATCCCAAAATATGTATGTTGAATATATCAATGTTTGAATGATTTTGTAGGCTGTATCAGTATGTGCCCGGTGAATTGCAGTCTTTCATGTCTGTCCATTTCAATCCTAAAAGTAACTGTTTTTTATTTTAGTTTTTAAAGGATATATTAGTGACTCTCATCACAAACAATTAGTAATTGTTTTCAACCCTTTCTTGTGTCTGTTATCATACCTAGTGATTGTGTATTGGATCTGTGCAGTGATGCTAAGATTCCCATCTCTTCTGTAAGTAGTGAAGAAAGAAATTCCCGAGCTGATATAGCTGCCTCTTTTCAGGTTTGATATGATTCTTTGGAAGAGGAAAAAGAAAATGAAAAAGCAAAAAACTTTGATGTGTCGATTGATTATTTTCTGTTGGATTTCTTAATATGTTTTTCTCTCAAAGTACTGTTTCATGCAGCGAGTTGCAGTATTACATCTGGAGGAAAGGTGTGAACGAGCAATTGAATGGGCTTTGAAGATTGAGCCTTCTATAAAACATCTGGTGATGTAAATTGCAATAATCTACTTATTATTGAAAATGCTGTATATAAAATCTATCCTTATAAAATAATTCATAAAAATTGATCGACTATGATGCTGATAGATGAGTGAAAAATTATTGACCAATAAAAAACAGATGACATGGTGATCACATCATATAATGCCACATTTGTATGGGTTAGCTTGGATAAGGAGCTTATGTCTGCAGTATTACTCATTATCTTTAATCCCCTGTGCCAATTGAGTACCCCCTCTTTCCTTTTATTTTCCCAGGAAGCAGTTTATGACATTTTTTCTTACATTTTGCCTCCTGCAGGTAGTCTCTGGAGGTGTTGCATCAAATAAGTATGTTAGGGCTCGACTTGATCAGGTTGTTAAGAAAAACAGCCTGCAACTTGTGTGCCCTCCTCCCACCCTCTGTACTGACAATGGTAAGTCTTGTTTCTAGGTTCTCATACTGCAAATGTCTGATGAGATGCACTGCAATAGGTAGAACAGTGATCTGATCTATTTCATCCCAGGGTTGTGAGTATCAGGTTTTGCTCTGTTTAATTTTTTTAGTCATTTGGTGTAGTTGACACAAATATCACTTAGCTAGTTAGCTTCAGTCATTTTTAAGTCCACAGCAATGGAGTAAACTTGGGATTGTTGTCTTGGTATGCCAAGGAAAAAAGTTCTTTCTTCAAAATAAGCTGGCCATGAGCTTTAATGCCTTAAATCTCCATCTACACAGGTGTAATGGTGGCTTGGACAGGCATTGAGCACTTTCGTGAGGGAAGGTACGATCCTCCACCCCCTCCCAGTGACCCCGAAGACTTTGTGGTATGTTTAAAAGTTTGAATCCTTTTCTTGTTTGTGACTCTGCTCATTTCATTCTCTCTCTGTCAGCCAGGCTTACAGCCATGTTCTTCTTTAGGTTGTTAATTACTATTTGAAAGCATGTTTTAGATTTGACTCTTTGGTAAAAGCATTTAAAAGAAGTGCTTCATATCACTTGATCTGCTTATAAAAATTTACTTCATCTTGTCATAACTCCATTTTTTTTTAAATTTGTGTTTTGGTTAGTATGATTTGCGACCAAGGTGGCCATTGGGGGAGGAATATGCTGAAGGAAGGAGCGAAGCTCGTTCCTTGAGGAAGGCTCGGATTCATCCGTCTCTTACATCTCTTATCCAAGCATCCATACAACAGCAATTATAGCTTACTTCTCAAAATTAAACCATTTATACAAGTTCAACGTCTAATTTCTAAAATTTAATAGCCAACCATTCCACTTCGAACGATGGTGAATGGAGATTTGTTTTGCGAAGCTTTTATGGCGTTTTGAAAGAACACCTTCAGGCAGAGAGAGGGAGACAGAGCAGCCATTTTGAGAAGCAATGAGATGGCCAGTTTGTGCTGTTAATCGCGTTAACCATTACATCAACCTTCTTAAGATTGGTTTTGATACAATTTGTATGCAGTTTGTAGACTTGCAAGTATAAGAGCGTATTTTGCAAGTGATGTTGTAATGTAACATTATATTAAAATTATTTTTCATGAATTTTTGGATTAATTTTGTTATAAGTAAGACATGGGTTTTAACTTAGTAAGGTCAAAAAATTATCTGAAAGCGATGGAACTCAAAGGGTAGCGTTGTATAACAGGTGGATTACCATCCCGATCCCTTGCACTTATATAATTACTTTGTTGGCTAAATTCTACGGGACATATGTGTTTTCTATTGTTATTGAAGGGGTGGATGGGAATTTTACGTATCTTATTTTATATTTCCACATTTGATTGGTTGCTGTAAGTGCATTACTTGATTGATTGTGATGCAAATGGTCTCCAAAACCATGTTTGTGGAGATTGATGTTTGTTGAAGCTATTGATCCCTGAATGTGGTTGATGACTTGATGCTGATGGTTAAATTTTTTTTTTTTTCTGCTGGTATTATGGCTTAGTCCTAAATATATATATGTTGTATACCTTCAGGACAAGTTTGAAGCTTCTATTACATCTGAATGATACTATCCTACGTCTAGGTCTAGAAAGAACAATAGACATTTGTCTCATTGCTCTTACACAGTTAAAAAAAAGGAAGAATTGCAAAGTATCGGTGCTTCCAACAGAGGTGATGCCTTTTACATGTATAAGATGCAAAATGATAACCAAGATCGAAGGAAGAAGGAATGGCATCAAAGCCAATGTGGTTAACATGATTGAGATTGCGAAGGCCCTAGACAGACCTCCATCCTACATCACTAAGTATTTCGGAAATGAGCTGGGAGCCCTGTCCAAATTTGATGGGAGAAGACCGGAACTTCACTTGTGAATGGGGCCCATGATACTGCTAAGCTTGCTCGGCTTCTCGAGAACTTCATCAAGAAATACGTGCAATGCTATGTGGGAACTCCCAAACTGATATTGACTATACTAAGACACAGATGATAACCCTGAAATTTGCTGCTTGTGCGCATGTCTTAAATTTTGATATGAGGGACAAGCTTAGAACGTTTATTCTCAAGAATCCTCCGGAGCAGAAGAAATCATCCAAGGACGAGAAAGCAATGGGGAGCGCTGAGAAGGAAAGGCTCAAGGAGGGTGAGGCTGCTGATGAGGAGCAGAAGAAGCATAAAAAAGAAGCAGGAAAGGAAAAGGGCCCTTCTACTAGTTCAAAGGATTTTGCTGCCAAAGGTGCATCAAGCAAGAAAAGAGCACATGCTTCTGATTTTTTGTCCTTCAGATTTATGGTTAACACTGGGATACCATTCAAATGCATGGCATGTTTAAACATGCCCTTGTATTTGTTTCAAAAAATTTAGTCGTCTTATTGAAATGTTTTTTGTCTTGTCTTTATTAGTCCCTTTTGTGGTTTCTGCTTGCTGATG